>KB696955.1:0-10958 GCA_000349165.1 Anopheles christyi | reverse complement strand
TTGTTTCTCTCTTAAATAATACAATTAAAAAAATATCCTCCGTAACATTGGGGGAAAGTTGACATAAACAGTCATAAAATGTCCCCTGTGTAACCCAATTTTTATCTAAAGATTGTTTGATTACTAAACCATGGTTATTTCACCCGCCAAAACCTACCGAACTTTACAACGCTTAGCCAATGTTTTCATTTAACGACTTCACACCAAACTCTCCACCGATTGTGGTGATGCTCCTGTTCGTAAAGTCTCTCCTGATTGTTACCTGTATTCCCCGAACCATTCGGTTGAGAAAAACGCCAAACATTGGCCGAATGTTTGCCATTGAACTGTGGCCAAAGTTTAGCTTTTCGAATTTAGTCTCGAACTCATTTCATTTCCCGTTGTGAAATGGGACAGTTTCCTCAAAGGAACGTCGCAGTCACGGAGCAACATCAACCTTTCTGACCTGGGGGAAATTCCGTACACGGTTGTTACCCGCACGCACCGAAGTTTCCTCAAATATAAGGAAGGCTCTTTGGTGCGGCGCTGGGAATAGTAACTCTTAACTAAATTTTTTTGTTTAAATTTGATTTCAACAAACACACTCACACAAACTAGTAGTAGATATTTGTTCGTCTCAGTCGTCTCGGAATAGGATTCCTACGAAGGTTTTCAGCTTGTCTTTAGCTCGACCAGCACAAACTGGAGTGGCAACAACACACACAGTTTACTTTAGCAAATGGCAATCGCAGCAAAGAGCAAACTGAGCCGTCCCAAAAAGGAATGTAATATTTTTGCGCTGGCATATAAACGAATGGCTTTTTAGTGGCGGTAAAAATATGTACTTGCCCCTTGGAAGCCGTCCACATCCGTTCGTCGCGTGCATTTCCCGTGATTCTTCGGGGACTTTGCTTGTTTCTTTGTTCGTCGTGTACGCGCCGGGGCAAACAACCGGAATCTCTCGGGTGGTCTCCGTGTGTTCTTGTTGTGCCGGACATAAGGAAACGGAGAATGTTTCACTTCATTAGATTTCATCTTTCGAACCGCATTTTCCATCCAGCTGCTGCCTCTTGGTCAAAGAGAGGATACAGGCGGTATCGAGCACACACACACACACACACACACACCATGGTGGCAAGTGTGGCCACCTTTTACTCCAGGGCAACATGATTTCGGCGCTGCACGAAGCACCAGCAATGTGCAGATAAAGCAAAGCGTGTTTTCGTGCCGTCTGGGAAAGATCCAGGAAACGTTGGAATGTTCGCTGCCGGAGTTGAAATGAAAATAAATTTCCCCCCAGTGGGTCGTGGCCGAGCCAGGGAGCGGGAAACCACCCGAGGGACCCAGCTGCGGAGTGGACGGCTAGGAGAAGGATAAGGATAAGGAAAGAAAATAACATTGTGTTTTCTCTTATCCTGCCCTGCACCCTCAAGCTTGTTCCGGGAACCATTCCTTACTATTCCCGCCCTTGTTTTGAGGTAGTGTTCTAATGCTTTTCATGTCGTGCCAACTCCCCGTAGGGAGTAGCATTGCTGGGATTTGGCGGCGGAAGTATGGACGATCGTACGTACTCGGTTGACTTTAGTTGATTTGCTTCATTCACTGAAACTGGATTAAAGTCAATGGTGCGATTCGAAAAGTCATCATTGTTGATATGTTTTCGGGAAAAGGGCGTCTTGGGATGGCAGCCGCACCCGTTTTGGGTAGGCGTGTGCATTTGACAGGTACACGAAATGGTCACCTATAAATACCGTACCATCCATCCCTGGATCATGATGATGGTTCAATGTCGACTTTGGACTGAATCACGCTGAACAGCACGCTGTAAAGCAGGAACTATTTTCAAATTCAATTGCTGTTGATGGTGGACTGAGTGTTTTCTGGAGGAGAAGAAGAATATTTCATTAGCCTTGCAGAGGGACAGTGGAAAACTTTGCTCGGACCGTTGGCCATGAATGAGAAGCGAATTTTGGGCGAATAATTTTATTTACTTGCAATGGAGTTACTTTTTTGTATTATTTTGTCCAAGTAATGAACAGTACTTTTTCATGTAAGGTGGATTTCGCTTGATGCAGAGTTTAAAAAACAGAAATTAATGTCGACTTTTATCAATCAGTTTGACTGATATAAGAGATAGAATCGTTTTCAGTTTCCTCATAAATAGTCGACAAAAGTATTTGGAAAACCTCGGTTGTTCGGTAACAATCGTGTGACTTGACTTTCAAATCCCTTACACCTCAAAGACCTTAAATTTTCTAGCAAAATATGAATAAAACAAAATATTTTCAATTTTATTATCCAATAAAAATTAAATTTTTATGAAAAATGCAAAACAGAATGCATCCTTTTATTAAAAACAAAATAAGAACGATAACAAATTATACTCATTAATTCTCTGAGAACAAAAGCTAGGCTCATCGTCTTCGTACACCTTGCAACAAAACCCTAGCAAACCCCAGTGATCCTTTCTGTAATCGAGACGAGTAATTTTCCTCCCCATTACCATTACCAATACTTCAATTTCACAGATTAGAATTTAAAATTACATCCCTGGTTAACACTGACCACAGCACAGGAAAAAAAGGTAGATTATGAAGAATGAGAAAGAGAAACTTGTCAAACTGTTATTAACAACCACGGTCGGTCGTTTGCACTAGAGGGTCCCTTTTTGCATGAATAATTAAAATTTTGCGAATAAATTAACATGCATAAGTCGACCGCAATACGTAGAGGAGGGAGTGAGCAAAGCAAGCATAATAAAAAAAACTCCCTCCTGACATGAAAGCAATACCCGTATGGTAAAGAACACCTGTTTTATGTTTGCGACGCTCCTGTTTCCATCTATCTTGTTCAGTGTCATATTCTTTTTGGATTACAACATCGTTTTTCTTTTTTTTTTATTCGTTGTTTTTTCACTCCGCATTATCTCACACACAATTTCTCTCTCTTTTCAAATCATTACAGGTAACTATCATTCGTTGGATATGCTGCAGCAGAAAAAGAAAAAACCTCTGAACAATGAAACTGAGAAAGTTGGCATGGTGATGATGTTGTTCAAGCGAAGGAAAATCTATTCAGATCTCTTGGAGTTTTGTCAGTCCAGTGTGATGGCGCTGTGAAACGACGAGCTATTGGGGTATGGTGCTAGTACAAATTTCTTTATTCAACAATGATTCCGACTTTGCGTGACTTGTGGATGGTTTATATTGAAATTTTGCATTTTAACCCGTGAACCCGTAAACGGTCCTCACCTCGGGCAAGGATGCACAGATTAATTCCATGAGTTTTCAGAAATGGAAACCTTCGTTTTAGTTGGCGTAACGACGGCAAAAAAGGATACCAAAAGTTAGCTCCATTTCTCACAAAATGTGGGTTTTGTACGTAAATCCATTTTTTCTATTTCTTTTTTACGTTAAAGGTTGCAAAAGATAACAGGGTAAAACCCATTCCTCTGATCTTCAGAAAATTAGTTTATGTGTTTAAAAATCACGCATCTCCTACTCCTGCTCCAAATTTTGTGCAAATTTGAGCAGCTGATGATAATGTTTTGCTCCACTAATCTCAATACACAACCAGTGTTCTTTCGGATGCACCAGTGTTGTCCAATCAGTGTCTCGACGCAGACGCCGACAACGATGCTGACCTTAAACCAATTGCATCACCCAAACGGCACAGCCGTGCTCACGGGCAACGATGACGACGGCAACGACGAATGCACTCGTTATCATCGTCTGGCCCGTTTGCCGGTTGAGCTGATTATTCAAATTTATTCACCGGCCACAGTGTTGTGGCCTACAGACTCGACTACGAACGAGATGAATGTGTGTATGCTTGTCTTCCTGGTTTGCACGGGGATTTTTTTCCGCCCCTTCCAACAAACGGTGTACAGACATTGACAAAGAAAACGGCAGCGAGGAATTTGATTAAGACTCTATACCAATATTTGCGTATGAAAGGGAGCACCGAGTTTTGGGTAGTATTCCGAATTTTTGCTAAAAATGCTAACTCAACATGATTTAAATTGCATGCAATCGTTAATTCCTGAAATAGTTGCGATGTGAAAATAATTTCAAATGTTGGGGGAAGTTTATGCGCAAAAATACCAAAAAAAAAGGCAAAACGGCATACGCTTGCATCTCGGGGTCATCAGTGCTTTCCCGTCTTCCAGCACGATAACAGTGTAAATGTCAAAAGTCATTCACAATATGTCACTTATCATTACCACCAAACAGCACACGCCCGCCGTTAGCGATATTGTTCAGCCCATCTCACGCATGTCCATCTTTTTCTCCCTTCACTTGAAAACATGAACTTCCCCGAGGGCCAGAAAATTCAACTCGGTATGAGATGTTGTTGGGTGGGTGGGTGACATGAGGCAAAATGTCGAAAAATCGCTCTCCTAAAATACCACCATATCTTGCAACTCAACCGGATTTTGTGTCTGTGTGTGTCTGTGGAATTTACTACACTGCAAAAAGGAGTCCACCACCTCAAAAAAGCTAACGGGGGAGGGGATAGCCGTAGTCGAACCCAAAACGCCTCCGGTGGATTTTGTAAAATATTTTCTACATTTTATCTACAAATAACATCCCTTCCATTTTTGCACCACGCCCCCCGCCCCCTCTCACGGTGAGATTGTATGAGTGTGCGATAAGTTGCCGAGTGACACATTCCAGGGTGCAGGGTGCAGTTTTTTGCCTGTCTACTATCCTACTGCTACCCTTACCATCCCATTATTATCCCTCCATTTACGGGCGCTGATAAAAGCCAACCAACCGCCCAGAGCCGGTCGAGAGGAGACACGAATCATAAAGGTACGCGCTGGCTTTTGTTCCCCATGGGGAGCTCACATGGGTGCGCTTGTGTGCGACCGGTTAGTGGAACCGGTAACTACGTTTGCACATGTCGCGCCTACCACACCGTACAGGGTGAGGGTCCCTGCTGAAGCGGATGGTTGGGATTTCCGTGCGAGACTTTTCCCCTCGTTGTCACCAAGTTGACATCGTTAGCATCCTTTTTCGTCTGGTAAGCCCTCCGGCACGAATCAACCGAGCACGGATACCGGATGTATGCGCGAGAGGCAGTGCGACGTGCGCGACATGTACTCAATATCCTCCGCTCAACTATGTTAAACTCGCGCTCGCTTTTCTACAACAAAAGGTCTGGTGTGGGCTAGAAAATGGGACATACAAAAAAAGAACTCCGCCACCTAAACCAAAGGAAATGCCGGAAACCGTTGTAATGCACCTGGGTTGACTCTCAGACATTTCCTGAGGCTATTGGCAGGGCACATTGCATTGCAGAGGCTCGAGTGGGAGGGGGATCTGTGGCATTTTGGAGACAGAATTTGGAGTGCTTCAAATACCACCCAACTCAGATTGGGTGAATCATTCCATTACACAGATTGGCATTGGGGGAAATGAGACATTTTAGAAGCAAACTGCATCTACGCTCTACATCTGTCAAATCTGACAGCTGTCAAATGGTGTGCTTACGGGAGCATAAACGCTTGACCATAAAAACGTTTTTGGAGCGCGTGTATTGGAGTTGCTGGCAACCTTGGTGCATCCTAAGCTGTATATCCGCTCTTTAGCCTAAAAGCTAACAATACATTGCAAAAAGGAATCATTGTAATCTCTAGCTAGGTATAGTAGTGAAGGGCACATGCTTACGGATTTTCCCTCCATTCTCCAAACAAATTCTATTCCTCTTTCTATACCCCCTTGCAATGTAAAATGAACAATCCATCCATTCTATGCACACGTTCTCTTCATCACGTCCAAGGTGATGTTGTGTGGCAGAGTGCAATCTATCGGTATGGCATTAGAAGGAAGCTGACTGAGCTCCACTATGCACAAGGTTAGTATCAGATGTTGCGCACATCAGGAGATACAAGTCATCTCAAATAGGTTGTGCTGATGCTCGGATGTCCGTATGCACTTGAGACAACGTTAAACGACACACGATACAATCCACGTTCACTATAGGCAAGGTTATAAGCTTAGTTTGGACCAAAATAGAGAGAGCGAGAAAAAAAGGATGATGCATCATTCTCGGGGTGACTTGGGTGGGAGTTCGGTAGTTTCATATTGCCCATTACACAGTTGCTGTTACATGAAGTACCAGTTTTTGGGGTCCACATCAGATAAAACCGATTCGCTACACTAGGTGGTTGGTGATTCAACATCGTTTAGTGTCGGACAAATGCTTATCCGATGGTGACGCGTTGGGCCAGGGTTTTGTGTGTGCCATGCCGGAAGACGACGATAGTCATGTTCAACAACAATTTCAAATCGACTACGACATCATCAGCAAACTTGTGCAGCAAAGTTTGTCCCTACTGGCCTTGTTCCTCTTGGAAGGAACATATCCATGGTAAGCGATGTAAAACTTCTCCGTATGTATCCTGCGCAATCATATACGAATCGACAATCGAGTACCGAGACGGTTCAAAAGGTTCAATAGTTAGTCATTAGTTGCCTGGATTTTGGATACTTTTCAGTTGCTGGTGAGAGTAGAGCATCATCATCAAAGATTGTTTCTTCAGCTCTAAGGCACCAAAGCCGGCAGGTTCAAGCAATAAAAAGCAGAGGCTCCACTCATCACTATGAAGTAGCAAAACCGGAATAGAATAGCATTCTAACCAATGGCTTCGGCCCTACAGGATCTCAGACAGCCGGCAAGTCGCTTGGAAATATGATTTATTTCGACAAAATGTCATTCTACTTGTTCGGTAAGGATCTGAAGCATCAATGCTTTTGCTCTCCCTACCAATCTTTTCACGTAGCACAGGCCAGAGATGGACAAAACTGTTGTTACTTACCAAACCCAATGGCAGTAGAAAAGGTTTATGAAAAGTGATTTCATCTAAAACGCACTTTCAACGTTCAATCGAACGCTGGTCGTGACACACAAAAATACAAGAAGTGTTTGTACGGATTGCTTCTTCTATCTCCAGTACTCAGTCGGACGACTCATTCACTGTCCCGGAAAACGAGAATGCTTCAGTGATCGGTTCATCGATTGGAACGAACCAAAGTATCCAAAATGTTGTTCCCTAGTTCACCATACGGTGTCAGGTTCGAACTGAAACGGTAAGATACTTCATTCTCTCCCCCTCCCATTCACCTCTGGAACATCAAATTTAATGGTAAACATCGTTAAAGTATCATTTTTGTAAGTCTATTTAATCCACAATAAAAACTGATGTTTACACAAGTTTTCCTCTCGTCGTAGCGTGTGCGTAGTTTTCGCAATGCTTGTAGTGTGCGCTAGTGAGCCACAACAAGACTGTACCGATCGTAGGAAGGACTTTCGTCCTGGACAGACTATAAAAGCTTTCCAGTTTTGCGAGCTCTTAACGATGTTGGGTACCCGTACCATCGTCCCATCGTTCTGACACTATGCCCATCTAGCCCATCCACCGAGTAAAACTGGCTGTACTGGGGAATTGGCTCCACCAATCGGTATTGTATTTATTGGAAAGTGATTCACGAATCGTTTCACGCTATCGTCACATTTTAGAGACTCTCCGCTACACACTACCATTGGCGTCTACCATTATTATCGCTGCGGGTGGTTCCGAAGGTCCGGGGAAGCTTTTTGCAATAATTCCTCACGGTATTCCCCCCTCTTCACGAAGAAGCAGTGCTGCAATGGATGGAGCTAGCCCGGGAATTGTTATGGTTATTACCTTTTAAGCTCTTCAACTACTGGCACTGTCGGGTGCATCATTGCATCCTCGTCGGTGGTGTTGGTGGGAAGCAGAACATACTGCGAACAGCTGGAGAAGCTGGAGTTCTCGGTTGACAGATATTTTCCCTTGAGGGATGTTGTGATTGAAATGGAAGTTGTTTTTTTATGGAACGAGAATTGCAGCTGCAGTCATGGTGAAGGCAAAAGTGCTTAATCAAGGAGAGTACTTAATGTCATTCCAAGTGAACTATATTGATAAGGATAGGGTTGTTTGTGTTGTAGTAGCGGTTTGATGTTGCAATATTATATTGGTCCATCGCGCACATAAACGCATCCGACTTTTCGATACCAACGACATTGATAACTTCAAGCTGAAGTTTTCTCGTTAGGATAACTCCAATCTTATGAAACCACACATCAAATCAACTAAGGAACTTATTATAGTATCATAGCAAGAGGGTTAATTGGGAACCCATCCTGTTGTTGCTCAGCTGTTGTTAACCTGTAACCCGAAACCTTCACCAATCTGGCCCTCATTGCTGTAAATCCTCTCTACTTATCCTGTTTCAAGGGTGAATAAAACCATTTTCCGTAAACATAACCAACCATATGCTCAACTGATTATGAGCTCTTTTCCCGAATCCGGCCCGATGTCCTGTGTAACCCGAAATGAAACTAATGCTACTTACTACATCCCGACGATGAATCGAAGCAGTTAGGCCGCTGATTGAACGGTTTGATGAAGGTCCAATAGATTATCAACCACAGACTTGGGTATTGCTGTTTGCCTCCGAACCCAAACTAAAGTCCCAATCGATACGCCAGTTGGCTTTTGGTGAGGACGCACGGTAACAGGATTTAGTTCCACCTGACCTCATCCACACATCATCCTAAAGGGTCGTCCGGAATCCGACCAGGAAGATCCGATAGAAAAAACATCATCACCTGCCATTTCTTTAAAGTGATCCCACCGGAAACAGCTTCTCCTATTCGGCATCTTACTTTCGTTGAGAAAGTAAGCACTCAAAAGAGGAAGACAACATATAAAAAGGCAATAATACACCCTTAGAGTAGACATTTGAGAGAATCCAGTAGGAATTTCACTTCGCTCCGTACGACGATGGCACCTTTTTTGTTGCTAGTTTCACTACATCCTGCTCGGTGCCACCTGCTTCGAGGTATAAACATTTCTTGACTTTTGATTATCTCTAATCGGCTTACCTAGCGAATACGTTAAAGTATTTCCTCAAAAGAGGATAGTACCGTTTGGATTGCATATCGTCATCCCGAGAAGATGCATTCCGACCGATTCCGAGGGAAATTCCGTTGCAGTCGGAATGGTAGGGTAGCGGACTTAGAATTGAATACCTTTGCTAACAAGCCTCTCGGAACTACGGTAGTTAAGGCTTAGCAAAAGCTTATAGCATAGTCTTGCAAAGTGCTTGGATCTGGTGCGCAGCTCCTTCGGTGGTGCTTTATATGTTCGTGTGGAGTTTATGGAAAACGTTTCCAGAAAACTGCATTGAAAATGTAATCACCTTGTTACTGTTATTAGGTACTAGCTACGCAAAACAACACACACGCAACTTTTCTGGCTCAATTTCCTTTAATTGATTCGTGTATTCAATCTGGTTCAGAAACATCTTCTATTAGCAAAAGCTTAAGCTTCTTCTCCGAATCTCACCCCTACCGAGGCTTTAGAACATTTTTCCATTGCGTTTGTACTCCACCGAGAAGAGTGACAAACCATCCTCCGGCGGATGAATTCAATTTACCATTTCCTTCGCACGAACCAACACGACGCACTCGCAGGCCGTGTTTATTCACCATAGTGATTGGTGGTGGTAGTGATGGTAAGAGGGTGCTATCGGGAAGATTTTGTCATGAGTAATATGTAAAATTTATTGACATAATGTTCACATGGCGTTCCGACAGCTAAGGGCCAGTGTGTTTGCCGGGGTTTTCCGTTGTTCCGTTCCAATACGCTAACAGGAGAATATTTGCTCCTCAAAATGAGCATAAATTGAAATACAATTCTACAGAAAGGGCAACAAACAGGAAAGGCACCGAAAAACATACACACGTGAACGGTATCAGTGTGGCGGAGTTTGTTTTGGCGTTTCAATACAATTCTATCCCAAATATCTGCTCGCTTGGAGACTGCCAAGGTAAAGCACACGAACGCCCGGTTAAGTAAAAGGTACACTGAGAAGTCTTGGCGAGTAACTTCTTTTTTTTTGCTTTGTTTTGGTTTGGAAAACAGTATCAAACGCTTGAGGTTATACGAGGGAAAGGATTCACCGGAAACGACAGCCCACACAACCCGGATTTTTGGCCTTTTCCCCGGATGCCTCTCACTTTCTTTGCTACTCGCATAGAAGCTTCACCGATGCTTCTCAATGTTTGGCGTCTGTGCTTTTTGAAAGGTTTCTTTACCCAAAAATCGAAATTCGGTTTCAGTTCCTTCTCATGGTGCATGTGTGTGTGTTGCTACACATCCATTTATTATTCATTCATTTCCTTGCCGCGCCATACATTGCACAGCACCGTTTCCTTCTTATGTGCTGCCAGACCCTTCGATAGCGTCCTTAGGATCAGACGGCATGACGGCATGATGGTCTTAAAAGAGAAAAGATACCGAGGCACACATACACAAACACAGAGGAACATCCATCTTTTATCTCTGCACTGTGGAGGGCAAAGCTTTCTCCAGCGATGGAGGAACCGTGACAGCCAATTCTGGATTTCTTTCCGTTCTTGGTCGAGCAGCGCCCCAGAGAAGGTTGTCAGATCGAAAAATGACTTCGAAAAATACAGGCTCACCATTCCTGCACCTATTGCCTTATCGCTGTGTAGTGGGAGTTGAGGAAGTGGGGATGTTGGGCGAGGAAAGAAAGACAAGCTGCTATAAGGAGACGGAAGTGAACATAACTACAATCTTGTAAATGGTAATACGAACGAGATGTAACATGATTTTCGAGCCACGACGCTGCGCTCTTCTTTTTGCCGCCATCAATGTTAAGAATTTTGGTTTCGTTTGGTTCGTATTTTTTTCTTGTTTTTGTGTATAAATGTGTGAGTGTTTTGTGTATGTGTGTGTGTGTGTGTTCAGTACATATTTTATTCCTTCATAAGAAGATGCTCTTGCAGCTTTTTTCCGGCACGCTATAGTAACACGAGCAAGAACGTTTGAACTCAAAACGATGAACTTTCGTCTCCACCTGCCAACGTGCCGAGTGATTTGAATCTCTTTTCCCCCGCGCAACGGTATCGATTTTTCCGTT
>KB696954.1:0-10842 GCA_000349165.1 Anopheles christyi | reverse complement strand
TCAACGAATTTCTATAATTAGAAAATATTCAGATTCACATCAATTAGAAAAAGGACACTTTGAAATGGCTTTATATTTGTAACTATTTTTCTCAATCAAAATGTTCTCTCTGCAAAAAAAAAACAATCTTTTCACACTTATTTTAGAAGGGAATATTTAAAAAGAAAAGATTATTGCAATTTAATACACTTTCTTCATTAATTCATGGTTATGGGTTAAAACTATAAACCAATTTGTTCCACTTCTTGTTGATCTGGCCGATGTATCTGTCTCGGGTGAAACTGGAGATAATTCGGAGAATGTTTTGGTTTACTTGTACCTAATAGGCACTGTAACATTACAACCTTTTGTGAAGGCTTTTTGATTGGCTAGATTATGGACAAATTGTTTCAACTGAACCGTCCAGTTATGAAGGTAAATTTTGTATCGAAACTTTCCATTCCCTGTTTCTGTCATCGTTAAATATTAGTTTATTTTGAAACCGGGAATAATCTGTAGCTATGTGTTATTATATCATCAAACCTATTTGGCTGTATTCAGGATTGGAAAATATAAACGCATTGCGATCTTTCAAGCCGACGATAATGGATTTGGTGGTGTGTGGATGATGTTGTGAAACAATTAAAGAAGAAACACTGCTGAAAGAAGCTGTTAAGTCGTTATTATCGTTAAAAAAATCAATTTCTATTTTTAATCAATCTTAGCATAAATGTTGTGATTGTTACTCATATATATTTTTTTAAGTATACAAAATATGGTTCATCTTTATCTTTAAACATGTTTATTATTACACAAAACACAACGTATAGATCAAGCCGAGCAGAGGAACAAGTTACACAAATCTATACCTCCGATTAATTTCAACTAAACGTTTCTTAACTATAGAATTTGTAGAACTTAGGATATATGATGGATCAAAATGGTACAACTAATTTCAAGAAGAGATGCTAATCATTCAAACACACCCAAACACCTGGGGCATTCTGTCAATAAAGAGAACGTATTGTCTCCGAGCGGAGAAACCCATTTACTGAGCCTGTGAAACAACACTAACATTCTATATTGCGTTACGTTAGTGCTACTCGTACAACAATGATGGATCCGTCGGTTCGGTGCCAAAATAACGATCGCCAAAATTGCCAATACCGGGTATGACGTAAAACTTTTCATTTATCTCCGGATCAAGGGCGGATGTTACTATCTGCACCTTGGGGAACGCATACGCTATAGAATGCACACCGATTTCTGCCATCAGCAGTGAGACGAGCATTATGTTCTCCTCGGGCACATCGTGATCTAGCAACACACGGATGGCCATGATTGCTGCAATAAAAGAAAAAAAAAAGAAAATTTAATACAGCTACGCAATCGTTACTATGATTGAGCATTGATTTCACTTACCAGCCGCTCCAGTGGCAACCGTTGCATCCATCAGCACCACCCGATAGTCTTTGATATCTTTCGGAAGGCGCAAATAGTATAGCTGTAAAGGTAAACAAAAAATGAAATTCAAACACACGTTCATCGATAACGCTAGCCTTGTGTGTCAACAAGTTTTACAGTGCTCACCTCCGGTTCGCCGGTGAGTTGATTCGTCTGGATTAGAATTTTTCCGATGCGTATGTGCTTGCATACATCGCTTACGGCCTGCTCCATAGTTTCTCCCGCGCGCAGGATCGATACGCCACAGATCTTCTGAGAGGCCATGCGTTTGCCCTTGTACGGCATATTCTGGGGCGTTTCTACCTCCACGTCCCGGAAAGGAAGGAGACTAAGCGCATACTCCAGTACCAGCCGAATCAAACGTTTCGAGTAGAATATGAACTCATCGCGAGCTGTGTTTGCATTGCGTATGAACGTGTGAAGACCTTTGATCTGCGGCGTCGTTGGTAGTAGCTTAAGCGAGTCCGGCATCGGCTGTCCAATGTATGAATGAGCCAACGCTTCCCTCAGCTTGAATCCACGCTGAAATTGAAATATATTAATGCATTTGATTCAAAACATACACTGCTTATCTGCAAACCACTTACCAACTGTAGCTGCGTATGCACGTGCTGCACAATTAACTGAATTGCAACAATGTTGCTAGAACCACGTGGCACTATGATGTCAGCATGTGCCATCGTAGGCGCGATGTAGCAGCTGTATGCCGGCTTGACCATGGTCGAATATTGTTTAAGTACACCCTCCAAATCGCGGCCACGCTGCATGATGTCTCGCTTTAGCCGTCTGGCCAGTCGAATGTCTGCGTCGGTGTCGACGAAAATCTTCATGTCCAGCATCTTAAGAATTTCCTTGCTATGGAACGTGAGGATGCCTTCAAAAATGATTACGTTCGCACCGTACATGGTTTTCTGTAATAAAGGATTTGCCCCAATTTAAAAAAAAAAACTGCTGCTTTCCCCTTTGTTTTGTTATCTTTAAGGTTACCGTGTGTGCTTCTCTTGAATGGGAAACGAAATTGTACACCGGAACCTCAACCTTTCGGCCCTCCTTCAACCTCTGTAGCACATCTTTCATCAACTCCAGGTCGAAGGCGTCCGGGTGATCAAAGTTGTACTCATTCCGGTTTGCTTGGTCGTGCTGTTTGCCGTTCAGTATCTTGTAGAAGCAATCCATCGACAACAGTGTTACCCATGGCACGTCAAGACTTTCTATGATCCTCTGCGCAACGGTAGTTTTTCCCGATGCACTGCCACCACAGATACCTTTATCACAAACATAAAAAGAAAGAGAGAGAGAAAGAGCCCGCCTCATTATTACAATGAACCGGTTTCCGCGGCTTCTCGTTACATACCTATCACGAACGGTTCCACCTGCTGTCCTGCACAATTATACCACGGTGGACGCCCGGCTGTGTAGATTGTGCGATTGTTCGAACGAATGATCGCTTCATTCGAGTTGATGGTATTCTGATTCACCGAGGTGGTTCGCTGACGTCGCGGTTTCGGTGAACGGAGTTGCGAACCGAACGAATTCGAGCGTGCAGTTTTTGTTGGCACCGTGGCCG
Organism: Anopheles christyi; assembly: GCA_000349165.1. Lineage (NCBI taxonomy): Eukaryota > Metazoa > Arthropoda > Insecta > Diptera > Culicidae > Anopheles > Anopheles christyi. The sequence goes on along the minus strand of KB696954.1, from coordinate 7,832 downwards.
GCGAAGCCGGGCAGCAATCCGGTGGCATTTCCGCATCGTAACCGCTGTCGCTCGAGTGCACTCCAGGGTTAAGATCTAACGTTTCGCACTCTTTCGGCTCACTTGCGTCGCTAGGGGAAGGAGGCGGAAGAAATTAGAGTACGTTTCCTCAATTAGCATACTACCTCGAACGAGAGCACACACGCGTACAGCGCAATATACGTGCGTGACTCAAGATTTTCACTTCCTTTTCGAAAGCTATTGCAAACGCAAAACAAAACAAATACACACCAACACACACTACAAAATGGGGGCATTTGGTGCACAATATTCCCGCAGCTAGATTAACTTACCTATCGGATGAGGCGGAACTCGGTGGTGCATTCAGATTTACAGACATATTTCACTTTTCAGACCAAAAAACTAACGTGCTTGCAGTACTCTCTCGCTTTGGTTAGGTACCGCAAGGTGAAAGAGGCGATGGGGTTCCCATTCACCAACGTTGACAACACAAGCAAATTTCACCCGACCGTATACGTGGCGTTTATAGCTGCTTGCTCAAAACTTCGCTTCTAGTCAGCTGAGCGGCCGGCAAACGACTGCCAATCGAATGCCATGTACACGAACATGTTTTGCTAACTATGGTGTAATCTTGGAATTTCCCCGTACCTTTAGCATCATTCACAGAGATTATCACAGATTGGTAGTAACATTTAGATTGTGTTCAAACTATCATAAACAATGATTGTTTATATACATACCTTGACAATCATCATAGCACTAACGTCATAACACGATTGCAAACTCAAATAAAAAAAAGATAGCAACAATTACACGAGGATTGCAAAACTGCACTCTTGCGAGATTAGAATTGCAAAATGGGACAACTAGAATTTCAAGCGATTGTCCTTGCCGCAGGAAAAGGTACCCGTCTGCCCGAAATATTGGAAGGACGGCCAAAATGTCTGCTACCAATTGGACCCTTCCCAATGATTTGGTACCCGCTGCAGCTGCTTCAACGACACGGTTTCACCGGTGAGTGGATACGTGGAACGATTCGTTTGTGGTATCTAATAATTTCATTCCATTTGCAAACCAGAGGTTATTGTCGTAGTGCAGGAGTCGCAAAAATCGGAAATACAGCAGCGCTTGGAACGGTTGCAGTTAAAGTTGAAATTGGACTACTACTCAATACCCACTGATTCGGAATGCGGAACCGCCGATTCATTGCGGCTTGTATCAGATAAGTATGTTCCTGTCTGCAGAATAATTCGTTGTTTTGTATCTAATTCAACGATTTCTTATTGCAGGATAAAATCCGATGTAGTGGTACTGTCTTGCGATTCCATTATCGAGGTCAACCTTTATCCACTGCTGTCCAAGTTTCGGGAAAAAGATGCATCCATACAGCTCTTGCTGCTGGAAAGCGGTAAAGATCTGGATGTTGTAATGCCCGGACCGAAATCAAAGTACAAAGCTGAGAAGGATATCATTGGCTATGATAAAACTACGAGCAAAGTACTGTTCATGGCATCGGCTAGTGATTTCGAGGAAACTGTTAAACTGTCTGGCCATCTGCTGAGAGAAAATCCAGAAATGACTATTTCCTCCCATCTGCTCGATGCGCACGTCTACATCATGAAGAAGTGGGTGGTTGAGTATCTGGCCGTGTCTGAACTGCTGTCTGCGGTAAAGGGCGAATTATTGCCACATATAATTAAGAAGCAGTTGCTGCAACCGCCCGCTGTACCGGAAAACGATGGTGCATCGGAGTATACTGCCATACCGAAAGTGGACGACATCTTTCAAGTAAGAGTTATTGCTTCCAAATGAAAGCATTTTGTTACGGTGTTTGTACCTTTTTTTACAGTTTGCAGTTTACACGGAAATGGATAAGATGATCGATAAAGCGTCGGTCTTCAACAAGGAAGAAAAAAACACTTCTCATCCAATACGCTGTTATGCTTACTTTGCCGACCCAAAAGCATTCGGACTAAGAGTAAATAATGTTCGCTCGTTTTTGTCGTGTAATTCTAAGGCAAGTTACAAGAGGTATAAATTCAAGCTCTTTCCTTTACTAAAAAACAAATTTTCACTTTATCCAGATTTTTGAGATATTTCCCGGTTTGACTGGGTTTACCGAGCGCGAACTAGTGTCCCAAACCAGCTCGATTAAATCCACTCAGATAACTAAGTGTGCCGTTGGCGATATGACCACTATCAGCGAAAAGACGTCCCTCAACCAAAACGTTATAGCGAACGGGTGCACGGTACAACCAAAAACGCGTATTAATAATAGCGTACTTATGGATGGTGTAACAGTTGAAGAAACGTATGTACATTTAGTTTTTCTGTACCTTTCCTACTATTCTTGCTTACTTACAATTCTTCTTTTTTGTACACTCCAGGGTCGTCATCGATAACTGCATAGTTGGCGAAAAGGCGGTAATTAAGAGTGGATCAGTGTTGAAGAATTGTATCATCGGGCCACACTTTGTCGTTGCAGCAGGCACTAAGAAAGAGAGCGTGTATCTTTCAAACGCAGATGGTTTCATGACGATTGACTAGTGGGGAAAAGGGATCTAGCTTGCTTCACTTTCTTAAGAATACACAAGGCATCGAACGATACAGCTTAATCATGCTTATATATTATATCTTCCTGTGCATACACGGCAATACGATCCTCAGCATATGCAAACGATTTTAGAAATCATAAAACATAAAAATGTATTTACATACTATTGCCAAACTGCACGATATTAACAAATAAGCAAATATCGACCGATACTTTGAATCTTCAGCAACGGGGTGAAGTTTGCTGGTCATTGTACCGTTGGTGGTACTACGCTTGCTGCAGTTTTTCCATTCTTGCTCGCCTTGTATCACTTTACCAAACATGCTGAATTTGGTACAACCGGTGATTTCAACCTAAAGAAAACAAGATAAAACGAGAAAATTAAATTCTTTCTCACAGTACTACAGGACTGTGACAACGAGCTTACCTCAACCTGTTTCCCGAGCAAGTTGTTGTGCATCGGGAGCAATATTTGCTCGTAGAATTTATTATGTCCTACGTAGTGCTTACGATCGTGCGAGATTTCTGTCACCAGTACGGTTTGCTTCGTTCCCGCATCGTATTTCTTGTATGGCTCATACGAATGGAACAAATCCGTCAACCGTTTCGTTCGTGTTTTTACCTCGTTTGCCGGAACTTTCGTCATTTTAGCTGCCGGTGTTCCGGGCCGTGGGAAAAATTGATTTATAAACAAGCTTGGGAATTGATACTTCTGACATAGCGCTAGTGTGTCGTCGAAATCTGCCTCCGTTTCACCCGGAAATCCGCAGATTATATCGGTCGCAATGGTTATGCCTGGTACTTGGGCCCGTAAAAAGTCCACCATACGTTCAAAATCTCGTACGCAATATTCGCGCTTCATCTCCCCTAGTATTGTGTCCGATCCACTTTGCACGGGTATGTGCAGGAAGCTGTAGACACGCGGATGTGACAGAATTTTTGCCATCTCCTCCAAGTGCTCCAGAATGTAGGGCGGATTGGTCATCCCAAGTCTCATCATGGATCCTTCCGGTATTACCTCAACTAGCTTCCATAACAATTCCGGAAGCGATGAACCGATATCCCGCCCGTACGTTCCTGTAAAGAAATTGAATATTGCGTTGAGTACAACCGTTACCCATAGGTGTGAAGCCAAGCCCACAAAACATACCAGTGTCCTCGGATGTGAGCCATATTTCGCAGACCCCGTCTTGAAATACTTGCTGCGCTCGCTCAACTATCTCCTGCACGGGATAGCTTACCAGATCAGCCCGGGCAAACTTTGTCTTGCAGTACGTGCACGCGTTTAGGCATCCAGAATTGATGGGAATTACTTCAATGAGCGGATTTTTACGCACCTTCGGAAGAGACAGCTTTGGACCGGCTACCTTGCGACCATCGACCTTCTTCGCCTGCAACAGCCGTACCGAGTGTCCCTTGAGCGTTTCCTCCACAACTTCGGCCACTCGATCGATTTGCTGCACACCGACCACGCTCAGCCCTTTCAGGTAGTCGTTTCGCGGGGCAGCCTGTGGAACACATCCCGCCACTACGACATGCTTCCCGGCTTGATGGGCTGCTTCGATTTCGTTGCGAAACGTATCTTCCGATGGATTTTTGACCGTGCAACTATTCAACACCCACAGATCGGCCGTGTCTTTATCGCGTGTTAAATTATATCCGTACTGTGCCAGCTGTCCGGCCATGTACTCCGTGTCGGATGTGTTGTGCGCACAGCCCCATGTCTTCATGTAGATGTGCTGCGTCTCGGGAATAACACTGTCTAGTAGCGGCTTCTCTATTGGGGCTATTTCTTTTGGACGGTTTGCGCGTACTTTAACGCGTTTGGCTCGCACAGTTACGTCCTTTTTATTCAGATATCTTTCAGCCGGCGAGGGATCGTCCAACGATATTAGATCTTCAATATCCCCAATTATGTCCTGGCAGCTTACATCCATTTCAATATTCGTACAGAAGCTGCTATTTATGTCGAAAAGGCTCAGCTAAAATACTTTGCGCTATTTCTCTTTTGCACCACATGTATTTACGTAGCAATCGTTTGCGGATCGTACCTGTCAAAGAGAATGTTAGACAAGATGATTAATGTGAGATGGGTAATATTGTTTTCTCTCGTCGTCGTCGACCTTGACAGCAGTCACCTTATCTATATGTACTTTATGATAGCGGTTGTTGTTATTCTCTGTCAGCGTTCTGTCAACAAACGGGTTTTCTCTTTTCTCGAAACAGTTTCGCGGAAATAGTCCTCTGCTCCAGAACGTGTACTAAAAGCAATGTAATAACTATGTGTTACTCACTATGTCGAGCAAATCTTCCAAAGCACCTAGTACCCACGATGGAGGCAATAGCAGGGTGCAGAAAATCACAGAAAAGTTCGAAACACTTATAACAACCCAGCAACAAAAGCAACAGGTGTATCTTCCTCCTCCTCATTCGCCTCAGCAACAGCATCCGCAGCATCCGCAGCAGCAACGATCCGTCCAGATATGGCCAACGAAGGAAACAGGTTTGGCGCGCAATGATAAGAAGCTCACTGACGAGGCAACAGCGCTTCGAGATCTGGAAGCAAGGCGTGGAATCAAGCGTTCGCAAGCATTCCGCCGAAGCACTTCACAAACGAGTTCGATGAACGGTGGTAATGTGACTGCTGCCGCTTCTGCTGCTTCTGCTGCTGCTGCGCAACTGAACCACACAGACAGCATTCGTGAGGCGCTGAATAAACCTCTTCCAGAAGGACCGCCGCCAGAGAAGCCACCACGAACATGGGCCCGTGGGACAGAGGACACTCGGTTCACGCTGGAGAGCGATCGGGCAACGGAGTCGCAACATTACGAGGATGTGAACATGTTGATAGAGGTTGCATTTCAGGAACCGGCAGAAGACATTCATAAGTCACCGTCTCGGGAGCAAATTTCTTTAAAGCAACCCGTCAGTGAGGAGCATAGGAAGCGGCTCCGTCGATTGTCGCGATGTGCTGAACTGAACCATTACACCCAGCAGTATGGTACAATTCGGGTGTACGATCCGGTTGACAAGGGAACCGCACCCGTTGTAGAGGAGTGTAAAACGGCCGATACCAAAGGATTGATCGAGCACTACAATAAGCTAAGCACTGTCGAAACAGGTACATCTCCGGCGCCTCCACAGGCACTGTACGAGTACTGCATCGTGGTTGGGTACGACATTATGCAAAACAAACCCTACGTCAAGAGCAAATATCCACGGCACAAGCAACCGCACAAAATGATCGAGGTGTTCGTCTATCCCGATAATGGTGCATTGGTAAGAGACCGCAACCAAGAGTACTGTATTATACTGACGGACTATCCGTTGCGACTGTACGGCTTCTGCCGGCGTGTGCTGCCAGAGTCGTCCGAATTCTGCATACCACTAACGTATTGCCTTATAACGAAGTACAACGAGCCAAAAGTATTCTATAAGCTGCTAGAGTGCATTGAAAGCCAGCATGGAAATGGGCGCGTGCCGGAGCTGCTGATGGAGCAGTTCTATGAACAGAAGCTACCGTTGGCCGGCGAACGGGTCGCTCTGACACTGCCCGTTAGTTTCGAGATCCGGCCGTTGCTTCGGGAGGAAGCGCTACTGCCGATCACGATGACAATAAACCGTCCCAAAGATTTACGCTTAGAGAAAACGGAACTATATGATATTTTCAAGTGCCTCGGATCGGACGGGCTGATCCACGTGTTCGAAAGCCTGCTCCTAGAAAAAATGGTGATATTATTCAGCGAGCATCTATCGCTGCTGACGTCTTGCGTGCAAGGTCTACTGTTAATACTCTACCCATTCCAATGGCAGCATATACTAGTGACGGTAATTCCGGAACACTTGCAGCTGATGCTCGAAGCGCCCGTACCGATGCTGGCCGGTACACTGCAACCCGTCCCGGAGGAACTGTGGGAAAGTGGCAACACGTGCTACGTAAATCTGGACAAACGTACTGTGCGTCCGGCGAGAAAGGAACAGTTTTCCATTCTACCGAGCGAGCTGAAGAAACCGCTGCGCGTTTCACTAGATCTTGTAAAAATTTTTGAAGATTCCAAAGGACTGGCCAGTGTCCTGATTGGTGGTGCATTTGTTAGATTTTTTATAGAACTATTTTCCACCCTGGATCCCCATACCTATGAGGTAAATGGAGTGAATTAATATCGGTTTTGTGTGTTTTAATTCTCCCCTCCCTTTAATCGTTTCAGAAAACTTCATTTTTGGAGCGGTTTGAGAATCCCGAGACGAAACTGTTTTTGAACTGCTTTCTGGAAACGGTGATGTTTGCTGACTTTTTGGAACACTGGCATTCCTCGAAACATGCCGCAAAAACCCCTGCCACGCTGAGCACCTTTGACTATACGCTTTTTAACTCGAAGATAGCGGAAAAATCGCAAACGAAGTACTGGCATTCGGCGACGTTTGATGAAGTTGTCGCAAACTCGAAACACATTGAACGCAAGGGAAAAACGTTCTTGTCGAAGGTAAAGGGACTAATGAAAAAATCGTAAGAATAAAATTTTCTGTAAGGAAATAAATTTGCTATAGCAAGGGCGCCATAGTCAAGCGGTGTCTATACTAGATTAAGGGTTGACCAAATTTTAGTCTTCAAACGCTCTCTCTGGAAAGCCAAAGGGTGCAGTTTTTTTTTTAAAACATTTGCGAAAACAGTTGGGAATGTTTGTTCTGTAAGAATTTTACTTTTTATGGGGTATAAACGAAACTGAATAAAGTTAAAAAAAAAAACACATTTTTAAAATACGCTAAAATATTGTTTATTTCAATTTTGATGATTTTGAAAGACACTGAAATTTGAGATATTGTAGAGCTTTTTCAATAAAATAATGTATCTATAATAGAACCCTGCACTGTTCTTCCACCCATCACGGCTAGATGCCGCCTTCTGGATCTTGAGGTTCTCACTGTACGTAGACGCAACGCTCAATGCGTCTCTATTGCTGGTCTGCTCGATCGATTCGCCGTCCCTTCTACGATAACGATGAAATAAATAAATAAAAATGCCGTAGCAACAACAAACAAGAAACAAATGACATAGCATAGCATAGCAATGAAATAACTTCGTATCTGTGCTATTTGCTATTCTACCCTTGATAAAAAAAATAAACCTCTGGCCTCAGTTTAAGAAATCCCGGAAAACTATACATGAATATTAACATGGTAATATTTATTTTTATCTTATTTGTTTAGGTTTTAAGCGTTCGAAGCTTGGTATAACGGCTCTATGCCAAAAGTAAATTGTACCTATTGTGTTGCCCAG
>KB696952.1:0-10960 GCA_000349165.1 Anopheles christyi | reverse complement strand
GAAAAGTGTTTGCATGAAGCTCACATGTCTAAATGTTTTATTCGCACCCGTCACACTATAACACCGCCACCATCATAATAATCATCAACAACAACCACCACTACCATCAAGCACACACTAAGCTGTTAGGAATGTCACAAAACTGAAGGTTGGCCACCGATTCTATACTTTGCTGTTCGTTGTTTTGGGAAAAGGGAAAACGTGCTATCATTCCGTCATTGTCGTGTTGTGCGCACTGTATTGTACTTCGATTAGGAAAGAACGTTTCGTTCGTTGGATATCAGAGGTTAGGTATCAGCAAATCACATTAGCGCTCAAATCACACTGGTGAAGTTTCCGATTGAACAGCAGTCCATCGGGACACGAGCGCTCATTCGCAACACCTTCGAAGCAGAGGACAAACTTCTGGCAGGACGTTGGATGGGGCAGCGAAAGCGTTCCCATCGTTGGACACTGGAAACACTCGGCCACGGTTGTCTGGAGACAGGACTGGCGGCTCACTTCGAACCGATAACCCTCCTGACAGACACCGTAGTACGCGATGCCCTGGAAGCAGTAGAAGTACGACCGGCAGTCCCGTGGATTAGCCAACAGATATTGGCCCGTCGGACGGCACGTTGGCTCGGCGGTGACGGCACTCACCAGCAGCACCAGTGCCGCGATCCAGACGGTAGATGTTGATCCTGCAAAGATACGACCAAGATACAATGGCAGAAGATGCCCTGCCCCTGATAAGAGATGTTGTTCCCAATTTTCTTGTCCCGCTTTGCGTTTGCACACCGTACCTTGCATTGTGAAATGACTGATTCGGTGCATAGAACGATACTAGCCTCGTGCAGCCGATCGGCACCCGATTTTATAACGTTCTTAGATATCTTTGCTATCGGAAGCGTTTGATAAGAAGGTATTCGGCACGCGTTCACAGGGGCTTCACACATCCATCATCGTGTAGTGCCGCTGTCTGGCTGGCAGGCCGGCTGTCATAGACTGGATAGACTGGACTCGGTCCGACTCCTGGTAGGTTGTTATCTGAGCCGACATGCCCGGTGTGACCCTCCTCTTACATGAAGCCATGTTTTTTATTAAAACTCACGCCTGGACGTCCTCTTGGAAGCGCACCGAATGATTGATGAAGATGTTGGTGAAGGTCGGCCTCTAGAACAGGGTATCGTCTACTCCATTGGGGTTGAGTCACTGACTCTTCTAACTCGAAGCTATGAGTGAATGAATTCGTTGTAGCCATTGATTTATAAATACTGGTACGTTTTAACTTGTTAAAAGTCCTCGTGCCGTTCGATAAACATCAGCTGTGGTGCGTCTGATCATGCTTTGATGCTGACGATAAAGAAATGTGAGAAGATAGCCAAGACGGTGGAGGTCCATTAGCAATTCTCAGAACTACGAAGGCTCGCTAATGATGATTTAAAAAATAATTTTGATTAGATAAATGTCGATAAAGGCTGTTTGTTTGTGCGTTTGTACTTTCCATGCGGAAGTTTTTAGTCATCCAGAGGGAGTCAATGGACGAAGACGTAAGCGTGTCTTGAGGTTAAGCTTTGAAATCATTATCAATAATTAGAAATGACAAAATTTGCTTTCAAAATTAAATAAGTGCCTCTTCAAAAGCATCATTATATTTACGAGTATGATTAAGTGCTTGACCTACTGGCTTCCTGGAGCTTTTCCTCAGAATAACAACAAACTCATCAGTAGCCCATATTTACTTTAATCATCACTAGAAATTGAGCCTCTTGGTGGAGGGAGCTAATTCCTCGCTGTAATCGTTATAATTTGTGTTTATATTGATACTTTCCCACTTTGGTAGCTAATTTGTGGACAGCAAGTGGTATGTACCTCCCCAACACCGAAACTCGAACAACAGATCGCACCGTTCAGTGTTGTTTGTAAAAGTAGCAACGTCTTGTAACCACTTTGTTGCTTCTCAGCTTCCTTCTAGCACAACTCATCCCACACTCTCTAGCCAGGGTGGTACCGATCGATGAGTAATTGTTGAACCAGCTGGTGCGTTCTAATTACGGTCCGGGTTCCCCGCAGTTCCTCCTCATCTATTTTCCAACAAATAAAACCAAAAACAACCTCCAAATTAAAAACAATAACACCCGTTCAATACATCCAACCGACAGTACTAACAGAGCTTCCGAAATTCGTGTGCTACCAGCAAGAGACGAAGCGGACTGAATGCCCGAATTGGGTCACAAATATCCAGTGGAAATGTGTTCACAGCTTTCCGCGGGAAGTTGAAATGGACCCCACGGATGTGCCACTCGGACACGTACTGGTATAGGGTATAGGCGTTACAGTAAAATGATTCAGCTATTTAAACCTACGCTCCGATTATGAGTGTGCTGTTTTTGGTAATTTCATTTGGTAAAGCTAATTGTCTAGTTGGTACAGTGGGTTGAAAGATTGAAGCTGCACTAAGCCGGCCATATTTGGTAGCTAATGTGAATTGAAAGGAATGGTGACAGTGGTTCTGTTGCTGTGTGACAGTCGAAGGTTGAGCTCTGACAACGCATCACAATTGTCTTTACTTTGTACCAAAATCTAGAGCAAGTTACAGGGTGGTCCACGGGTTGTCTGATATGTGTTGATTTTCCACCGATTTTAGATTGAAATGAGTACTTACTGGATGGAGAAAGTAGCGTCTGATGCTAAGCGGTTTGCCTGCTGAACTTCTTAGCCATTTCTCAAACATTGAAGCTATAAGCAGAATAATCTATATCTACTGATAGAAATGTTTTCTTTTTCGACAAAAAGCCGATACATTGGTTGAAATAATACAAAATCGAACTAAGATTATATTTGATTTAGCTCTTCACATTGCACATTCCTTCAACAAACACTCAGATCACCTTTCATGCATCGAAAAACAACATTAAAAAACAAAACAATCAACCTATCTGCGTAAAAACCTCGACTGCACTTGCAGCATGCATTTCTGCTGAACCATTCGTGTGAAGGAAAATTGTTTTCGTCTCTCTCCTTTCATCCATCATCCTCTTCAAGGGGGTTGAGGGGCAAAAAAAAGGTTCATTGACAAAGGGCACATTAGTTGCCTCCTTCCTGTCCCATCACTGGCGACTGCACCTTAGTTGAGCTGCACCCCATTTCCCTTTGTACAGTTATAGCTCTTTCATTAAAACCCACCAAACCGTGACGTCATTGCATCGTCAAGCATAAACTGTGTGCCGGGCCCAACAACGTCCAACAAGCGACAAGTGTACCGTGTGCATATCCCGAGTGTTTGCGTTGTTTTTCCAACGTTTTTGAACCAGTGCGCCCACAAAGAAAAACCCTTTTCCATCGCCCTTTTATGATTTTCGCAAACGCAATAGAGCTTGTTATTGACCGTAACAAAACAATCTGGCCCAATGGTTGACACACCTGGTGTGGGTTTTGTGGTTAGATTTTCTAATTCTGATCTGATTCGGCGTGCGCAGGACTCGTTGCTTCTAGCGCTCGGCACTGTCCGTTTGCGGTAGAGTTTCTCTATTTCTCACCTTCACATGGCTGACTACTTCCGTGGCATTTCCGCGAGGGGTGTTCGTTCCACGTGAGCGCACTGGACAACAATACAAAAACAGTAGATTAGCTCTCCGTGCTGATGCCGCCCTTCTCTACGGGGTTGACGTTGGCGAGGGGCAAGATCGTGATGTCATATGGATGATAATAATTTTTGGCTTCCGTCTGTCATGTTGGTCCGATTGTGAGGATCGTTAAATATGAATTAGATGCGGAACTGGTTTACTTCTTTGCCGGCGTAGTGGCTTCAAAATATTTTAATAGAAAAAAAAACAAAGATAAAAATGCTTCGACATGCGCGAGCGTCAATTTGTGTATTTGTCAAAAATAGACCAAAGCTTGGCAAAGAAAAATACTTCTAACTTTGAAGCTATACAATAATTTCATTTGTTTACAAAACAAATGCAACAAACAAAAAACAAATACAAAATTCAGCACAAAAGCAAACACAAATAATCATAATCAAAACATCCATACTTTTAAGTCAATCTAAATAAAATACTTTTTCACCACTTGTATTCGCCCCAAGCATTTCTCACCAAAACAATTCTCGGTTTTCGTTTGCTTACTTCGACATAACCAAGAGAGCGAGATTGAGTAAAGAAGAGAGTCATACAACAGGGTAGAAAGAGAGTACCATTCGATGTTGCGAGTTTGTTTGCCACTCTCGTCAGTTTCCCTGGCAACAACATAAACGAGGTGAATAAAGCTACTCGCCACTAGATGGCGCCACTCACTACAGCAATCAAAGTTTTCAAACATCGGTCTTGTTGGTGGTTAAAATCATTTAAAAACAATGTATTATTTTATGTTTTGCTTATTATGTTGTTAGTAAATAATAAATTTAAGAAAAAGTGTTTCAACATTTTTGTTCATTTTCAAATGTTTTTAAATTGTTTATGTTTGCAAAGCACCTGAAATATTTCAATAGTTGTATCAAATTAATGTTTTTATTTATTTAAAAATCAACTTTCTAAAAAAGCAATGTATTAATGTGTGCAAAACATTGAAATAGTTGATTCTTTTGCACGAAAACGTTAAACTGTTAAACGTTAGAAAAATAAAAACAAACATCGCTACAAACTTTAACCCGAGTCATCCCGACGGTCACTCGCCCATGCTCTACACAGCACACAACCGCGCAGAAGCTTGTCGTCCGCGAGACAGTTCGGATCGTTGTTTTGCGTTCTGCGTACAGAGGTGTGTGAAATCGAAACATTTCGAAGCCGTTCGTTTCGTGCTTTTGTGTGGCGTTGTTTTTGTTACAATAATTTCCGTGTTATAAATATATAAATTTAACAATCCAAGCATTGAGTGAAATGTACATAAATTTGCGAGTGATTGCTGGCTACCTTCATACTTATGCTGTGAAAAGCTATATTTATCGTGCGATGTGTTGTGATCCAATAATTGTCCAGCATCACGGCCAAAAAGGAAGCGAATGCCACAGTGAATTAAATAATTATATGAAACGTGATGCTGGTGTAAACTATTCGCTAAATATTACCTTTTCCTCCGGGTTGGGCGAAGAGGGATTCGCGCTGCGTGCCTTTAAGTGTGGGGTTCTCGTGCAAAGGAAGAGGCAAATTTTGCCACACCGGTGAAAGTGTGCAGTACAGCATCCACCGTGGAGGACCCACGTACAAGGGGGATGTTGTTTGCTGGCTGAGATTAAATAATACACACTCGCACTCGTACTCTCTCTCTCGACATGCACTTCCTCTCGGATTTCGAACAGATTACGGCAATTGCGATAGCAAACTGGCATGTTATGATTTGATGTGGTTTAGCATGTGGGGGTACGTTGTTGTGAACAGGAAAATTAAACCCCCTCGAGCATAGAATAACGTAAAAAGAAGACAAAAATACTAGATCTAATCATAATAAACAACATTCTGCAAATGGTGTTCCTGTTGGCGGAAAGGTGTAATTATATAAATCCCCTCTCCTCACACACACACACACAAACACCCATTCAGGTGATACGCGCGGCGCTTCACGACGACCGTGATAACAACGCCTTTTTCCGATTGCTGCGTTTTGCCGTTGCTATGCAACGAGGAAAGACGCGAACAAGAGTTACCTTTTGGTATCTACCTTCCTCCCTCTCTCTCTCTCACACACTTTTTTCTTTCTATCTCCCTCTCTGTTTGTCTTTCTCGCGTGATACACTAAAGCGTGCAAACAAACCAACGAAACAAATGGGATTTATTTTTACTCTTCCTCGGGTGTGGTGGGAGCTCGCAACTCGAGAAGCAGCATGGCATGCTTGTTGTTGTTGTGTTGTGGGGACGAACAGCCAAAAGGGAAGCGCCTGCCTGCATGCGGAGGAAGTGTCTGTCACCCATCCGATGCGACGCATTCGGAACGTAGCACCCTTTCCTCTTTTCCCTCCGCATGCCAGGAAGCACACCAAAAACGCGGAAATCGTGAGGACGAAATGGAACTTCTCCACGACGACGACAAACACGAGCTCAACAACAACAACAACAAAAAAATAGGCATGTAATCAAACGCTCAATCGAGGAAGCCACGTGACAACTGAAAAGGAAAGCCACTAGAAATGGCTATGTATGTGTGAGTGTGTGGCAAAAGGGCACGAGCATAGTGTCAAGAAAGCATGAAATAAAATCAAAGCCAAAGAGCTAGAGCCAGCGGCTCGAAAACGAAAAAACAAAATCATGGTGTGTGTGTGGTGGCAGTTTTCTCTTCCAATTATCATTAAAATCCCATTACGAAGTGCCGTGTGTTATGGGTACCCTCGCAAAGACGACCACCGGTAGGACGGGTCTAGCGTAGCCAATTTCACGGTTTTCTTCTTTGTGCACTTGCCTGCTAAAAGGGCGCTATTTAAGGGGCGCTCCAAGCCATACGGGTTAAATGTCGCTAGTGGTGCTTTTTTGCTCGATAGTGCGCTAACCGTTGCACACTTCCGCGTTACTAGGAGCAAGGGCTTTTCTAGTTGTCTATAAATGCATTGTGCCGACTTTGCATCTCAATCACATTGCCGGTAGCATCATTGCTGCTAGATCGGTTCGCCCTCCCCAATTGACCAATAGCTTGAAGGCACATTTTATGCTATAAATAATTCTTGCTCACTTCTCAAGCCTTCAGCGTCGTTATTTTTTTCCTATTGAGAGAACAGCAACCATAACAGTCCTTAAATACCGTATAAAATGGCGAGGCAGGGAGCTTTTTCGAGTTGTTTGCATTGCTGTGGTTTCGATTGGCGTAGGTTGGCTGGTCCGGAAAGAAGCGGACAGGCAGGAAATTACTGGAGCGAGAATGTTTCTCGCTCGGGATTACAAGGGTTATTAAAGGATCATGAGTTGGGTTTCGTATACAAAAATAGCTAAATGAATTTCAATCACAGCATGGTTGGGATGCTTTCCATTTTTTTGTTGCTGTTTTTCTGCTTTTCAGTGTTGCTTCTTTTTTTTTGTTAAATAAGTAGATTGTAAAGGTTAAACTGTTAAAGGTGTAAGAAGAACATTATGTTGGAAAATTGCATAAATTTAGGCGTTTTGTAATCGAAAGTGTGACTTGTCTACTAGGAACCTTTTCTATACTTTGCTTGCTTTTGATTCTTTGGGAAAATATGTCCTACATGTAAGAAAAGATTAATCAGGCTTAATCCGTGATTCTCACTCTCTAGCACAAATATATAGATTAATAATTTTAAAAAAACCGTGTTGGTGAGTCACGCGTGCCTTTACGGTTCAATTACAATCACAACGCCGGCCATCCGTCCAGCTAGCGTATATGATAATGATTATTCGATTTGCCGCAACGCGCACACAAGTCGTAAATCGGGGAAGGGGCGGCACGAACCCAATTTAATTCCATTTCGCTGCATAATTAATGAAAGCAAACTTTGCGTATCGTGCCACTTGCATGAAAGTGGGCCCCATTTTTCCCACCCCCAGCCTGGGATGGTTTGTATTTTTGCAGCGAGATGGAAGATAATTTACTCCTTGTAAAACTCGTGCTGATTGACAGTAGAAATGAGTGAGTTTTGCAACACGGGCAGCTGGAAACTGTCTCCACCAGATGCCACCCCAGATTTTTCACCCTCACTGCACCCTATTAGCACAGTCGTGTCAGCGAGCAGCAATCCGTTCGTTTTGCATGTCACCGCCGAGATCACTGTTTGTGTGTCCTTTGCTTGTAAAGAGGAGCAAAGAAGCGGAGGATTTCTGTTATTATGGTTATGTTTTAAACATTTAGCGTTCCTTTCTACGATTGGCACGAGGAAAATCACTTGCACTGGCACAAGTTTTCCTTCTATCTATCCCGTACCAAATGGGCACAATAGGACCGCTATTGACGATACGAACCAGGACAGTGGTGGTGATGATGATGATGATGGTGTTGTCCCGAGTTTATCCTTATCGTCCTCGCACAAACGATGAGTGGCGTGTGTTTGTTGAATGAAATCCCGTGTACCATCAGGCTGTGTGTCTGAAGTGGTACGCGGGACCCGTGTTGTGCACGTGCGAACTCGTGAAAACGTGCACGAGATGTTGATGAAAAGAAGCGCTAGAACGATCGTGGTGTCATATTTTCTTTTCTTTTGCTCCCTTTTGTTGGAGTTGTTGAAGTCGATTTGTGCTTCAGTTCTAACCACTAAGAAGTTGTTCGAATTTCTATGAAGGTTTATTTGTTTGCGGGTAGCTCTAAACAAGCTTGAAATGCCCTTATAGTGGCCTTTTGTTGAACGTTCAAGTTGGTAGATGAATTCTTATTTAAACGATCACTTAAGGCCGTATGCCAAATGAGCAAAAGAGTTACATTTGTTTATGCTTTTAAAACAAGTTACACATTTAGATAGCAACTCACAAACACATGCCCTTGTACGTGTTTTAATCACGTTATTGAATCTCGTTGCTTCCCTTGACATGCGAGCAGGGACAATTAAAAGGGCTCGCCAAACACGCACACTAAGGGCACAATCAATTACATGGCAGCATGAACATCTCCGTCATGATCACAACCAGCCTTCCATGATGCTGTGTCCTCCATGAGCAGCACCACTTCCACCAGTATGTCAATTGCATCATAGAGCTCGTGTAGCCCGTACATGCACATACTGGAGTGTACCACAGCAAGAAAAGGGTAGATGAGCAAGAGGTTCGGCTGCTGTTGATAAATATAAACAATTTTTCCGCCACGTTGCACTCGAAGGACGCCGCAGCGAAGGTGCATTGTTGTTGATGCATCCGGCTGCTGAAAATAGCACACTGGAAGCAGTAGTTGTGGGCAAATGCTGGGGCGGGATTTAGCACAAACGATATCGTTTTAATTTATGGCATTTTGTTTGACATCAATGTGAAGAGGATTAAGGGAGGAAAGTAGGAAGATGTGTTTGGAAGCGCTATTTATACCAGGCTGGTATTATTAATTATTTCAATTTATTAGAAACAACCAGTAAAGAGGGAATTTTATCAAGCAAAAAGCCAGTTCCCAAAAGGCTTGACTCAAAGAATTTTGCAGGTTAAACCAGGCATTAAATTATGACAAGAATACAAATTAAAAACCTGTTTGATTCCCCGATTTTCTTGTTGGTGACCACTTTAAGATAATTTAAAAAATATATAGTGGTAATAAATAAGCTTATTACAATGAGCTAGCTATGAAACAGCAACGATGTTCATTTGGCATCCTGTTGGCAAATATGCAAAATCAAAACCTGTTTCCAAAAAATCGAAATCGTTCGGTTGACTTTCGCTTCCCATTGCCTTTCCAAAAAAAAAAAGGCAGACCCCTCACGGGGAGTGTTTTGCGCATTACTGCCAACTGGACTTTGGGTGGGGGAATTTCAGCTCAGCATCTTAAATTCCACCACTGTACAAAAAAAAGGCAAAATCAGGAGAAACCAGTTTTCTGTTCAAACTAGTTCCTCACCAAAGAGACAAATGTCAAACGAGGAACGTCGAATCTTCTCCAATGTTATCCCACAGAGCTTTTATGTGAAGATGTAATGTTCAACAGGAGTAATGATCTAATACGATTACTTTGAAATACAATTATCCACCACCGGGAAGTATACTCACGTTACGAGGAAAAAAGAAAGGGCTCTTTTGCATACAGTTTGATACTGACGGCGAAACAAAGAACATCCGCTACACGTTGTCACTCGTGCGTGACCCAAACCACGTGTTGGTAAAGCAAAGGAGAGAAAGGGTAAGGGTATGGAAAAGGGCAAGACAACAACACAAACACTCCCCGTTCGTTGTTTCGTTGGGTTCAAAAATAGAGGCTTGCGTTCTGGGGCTAATAGCCTGGAGCCATATGTTTCGTGGCCCTTGTCCTCTGTCTACGTGGTTTTTTTGTGTGCCCGTATAGCCCGAGATGTGGAGATGTGGTTTTCACAACAGAAAGACGGGTGACCCGCAGTTTTAACTGGGAAGAATGATAAAAGGTAAAAAGGCACCACCGACAACCGTGTCGTGTAAACGAGGAAAACGAGCCCCAAAACTCAATTTTGTCACAGGTCGAACAACTGCTCTTTATGGAAGCGATTGTTTCCTCTGGTGCAATTCGTTCACTACACCCAAACACATTCGATATGCCGTACAATTACAGCTTACTACCATGGCATTGCCTTCTTCTGTTTTTGGAATAAACCACCAACGATTGGTAAACGCTTTTCTGGTTGGGTCGGCAGAAAAATAGCATTTGTTTGGCATTCCATCCAGCAGCGTCATACGATCGGAATGCTTTTCCGATACGATTTTTCACCGTCCCTCTTTCCCTCACACAAGTGCAACTCTCCTACCTTCCTTCTCATTGTAGGGTGGAAATGAATGAACGATGAAAAGAACGCTCTCTATATATAGCGCATCACTGCTACTACCGTTCGGGAATCAATGATTCACGGGGGGGTTACAGTTTGGATGCAAAAAAAAAAAAAACGGTTCCGATCCGATTGCCAAAAATATCGTCCGAAAAGCAGTGGCGGCACGTGGGAAAACGTTTCGCCCACATTACAATGAGGGTGGTTCCGGAACACCGTCAGACCAATTCTGCCACCAGCAGTGAGTGCCGTACGTGCCACACATCTGAGCTGCATCGGTTTCCACACCAACACACGATTATTAATCAACAAACACACACACATGTCTTTCCGGAGGGACGTTTGGGAGGTAAAGGTGTAAAGCATCCTAATCGGCATCTGGTTGTGCGTGCGCAAGCGGGAAGAACACTTTGGTTTCGGCGTGTCTTGTGGAGCCGCTCGGCAGTTGCGACTAATAGTTGCTGATTGGAACGTCGTCTTAGATTACTCCCACGGCCTGGCAGGCTTTCCACGGTTGATTAACCCCGGGTGAGGGTCTTGTCGTGTGTGTGTTGTGGGTTAAGTCACGTGGAAAAATGGATGTTTCCGTATTTTGATGGTTCGCGCGAGTGTGTGGGATTA
>KB696951.1:0-10944 GCA_000349165.1 Anopheles christyi | reverse complement strand
TAAGCCGACTCGAAACGACGCACCGAAAAAATAAAAAGGTCCAACGAAGGAATATTCAATTATCTGTAACAAAGGAACAAACAAGCTGGAAAAACCCGGGAACACTAACGTTTTTGCCCTGCTGGTGGGCCCATTTATGAGTTTTCAGTTTTTTCTTTGGTTCAGCTTTAGATGTGTGTGTGTGTGTGTGTGTGTGTTTCTTTTGCCCATC
This sequence comes from Anopheles christyi, assembly GCA_000349165.1. NCBI lineage: Eukaryota > Metazoa > Arthropoda > Insecta > Diptera > Culicidae > Anopheles > Anopheles christyi. The sequence continues at coordinate 10,733 of KB696951.1, read as the reverse complement.
GTTTAGGTGGAGATATTTTCCGTTTATTTTGCTTTCTCCTCACCACCCTCCGCTACGCAACCGAAGTTTTCTTCCTTTCGGTCGAAATCGAAATGCTTCAGACCGAGCTGAATGGATGTGGTCGTTCACGGATAGCCAGGCTCGACCGTAGGGACGTCGATACTGACGAGAAAACAGTGAAATCGCACGCACGACTGGACGGGTCTTCCGGCTGCTTGCACCCGGATTGCCTAGATCAATGGCTGATGGCCGTACGGCTGAATGGGGCAATCTTTGTCGATTCTTCTCCCTTTGTGGATCGTTACAGTTTTTTGTGGGAGTATGTTGGGTTTTTTTTTGTTGGTTGGAATCGGAAATAAGCGGCCTCTCGTTGGCGACAATAGGATGTCCGACATTGGTTTACGGCATGGTGTGACCGTTTCCGGTGCTTGGTGTTTATTTGCATTAGCAGTGTTTGTGTTTGTTACCTGTGTTGGTGAGGCGTACAGTTTGGGAATGCCGTTTGGACCAGGAAAAAATGAAGTGTTCTTGCTTGAAGCGTGGTTTTTTAGGTGTAACGTTAGAAGAAGGTAGTGTTCATCTTAGCTTGGCTGGTCCAGAAAGTTAGACAAAGAAATTACTCTAGAATGCAAGCAAAAGGCTTATTCCTTGCATCTGATAAGTGTTCTGCAGACATTTCTGGTGCCTAGGCTGTATTCTCAAGTAAATGTCTTGATGTCTTGGTTCAAGTTCCAGTTCGGATTGAGTTATCAATTTCAGAAATAAATCAAACAACTCCAAAAGTTCTACATTATAACAGTGTGTGTGTCTTTAGTTCAACACTTATCAGTAACAAGAGTTTCGTTCCTAACCTACACTACATGACTTAACATTGTTCCCTTAACGTCTAGTGATGCTTCTTCTTAATGTACAGCTTCAGAGGCACCGGCTTTTCCACGATGAACGGCTTCTCGATGTACACGGGGTATGGTTTCTCGATGTGCACCGGGTACGGTACTTTGATGATCTTCGTATGATGATGCTCCACCTTGTGCTCCTCGGCCTTTCCTTCGATTGGTGCCCATTCCTGGTGTTGGTGCTCCTTGGTTTCCGTCGTCACCGACTGGGCAGAGTGTTCTTTGAGCAGATCCGAACTGCCGGCCGAGATCGGTGCCCAATCTCCATTGCCAGCGTCCTTCTCCTTTTCCTCGTCGTGGCTCCACTCGTGCGAAGAACCTCCCTGCTGTAGTTGCTGATGCTGCAGTCCATAGTCCTTAGCTGAATTCTCGTCCTGCAGGGATGTGTGCTGAGGCCAGCCGAACGATTGTTCTACCTTCGGCTGCTCAAAGGAACCTCCATAGTGGAACTGGGGCTGTTGGGCATGCTCGTCATAGTGGACCTGTGGTGCCCGCTCAGCTTGCCACTCGTGCACCGGATGGTGACTGAAGGACTTTGGTTCTTGGTCTGCCTGCGCCCAGTGATGAGACTGTGGCTGATATTCCTGATGCCATCCACCACCGTACTGCTGCTGCGGAGCGGCAAAGGATGCTACCCCATGCCCATGTACATCGTCCGATCGCGCTAAAGCGTCTCCAAATCCACTGTAGAACGATCCCAGGTGCCAGGGACTACGTTTGTCCACCTTCTTCGGCTCACTGGTGGGTATCTTTGTGGCATAGCCGCTTCCCGCCATGGCGGTGATGCTCACTGCTAGAACGATGAATACCTTTACGGGAGGAGCAAGCAAATGCCAATGTCAGTACGGTAGTTCACTGGTTGGACTTGATCGTGCTTACCTTCATTGCTAGTGGTTTCGGGACTAGTTGTTGCAAGAGCTGTCGAAAGATCACTGATGCTTCCTTCCGAAGAAATGGATCGTTTTATAGTAGCAGTTCAGCAAAAAGGGGAAGCAACCGGCGTTAAAAAGTGGGTAAACCCTTCCCCACCAGAGGGCGGCACACGGCTGCTCCGAAATGCGAATTCGTTGCACAGGTGTCGAATTTCTTTCACCCTTTCCCCCCATTACAAAGCCCACGTGCCATTTTCGTTACCGGCCACTGCACCAGGCTAATGGCAATCGGCTTCAATTTGGTTTTCCCCCATTCGCCCCTCACCACGGTCACCGATTATCCAACTACGAGCTCCGAGGGACCGAGCGTTTTGCTGGAGCTGAAAAGCGATTGCACGCCGATTAAACTTCTTTACCGACGGGGAAAAAGAGAGTCGCTGGTTTTACTTTCCACTCTCACACTTGGGCCTCCACTAAATGGGGGGAGGGGGGGAGCTGCTTGCGTCTCTGAAGGTGAGGGAAAATCGAAGAAACACTTCGCGCGATACATTTGCTCCTAACGCGCACGGGAAGTACCTCATTGTTGTGCGCACCAAATCTTTAATCTAATTTGCTTTGCCCAAATTGCGGACCTCGCACGATTGCCGGTTCCCGAGAAAGGGGTTAGAGCGACAGCGACAGTTACGTCACACGGGCGCCACCATCTCCGGTACGGGATTACTTAATGGGCGACAACACTACCGGCAAAAGATGTGATGGCGATCTCCACCGTGCTCGGTTGAATGGGGTAGCACAATGCATTTACCGCACAAGCTGAGCACCGGGCGCACTGTCACTGTCACTTGCTCCACTTCCGACCGAGTGCAGATTCTGGGTTGTTACAATTTCGTTTTCAGCCGCCCTTTCGCTGCTAGGGTAGGTGCTGCTGAAAGAGAAAGGATCGCACTTCGGGACGTCACGTTCCATGAAACGATCTTGTGGGGCGCAGTGAGCCGTAGCAGGCTGCGGGATGATTCGCTCGTACGCCGGACTTTGGTGTGTTTTGCTTCCGAACAGCCCAACAGCAAGATGTGCGTATAGAGTAATGAGTACATATGACTGTCAACTTACGTCAATTTTACTGTCAGAGGAGGGGTTCGGCCGTTGTCATTTCGACTAAGCGAAGTTGTGCACGTAATGTTTGCCAACAGATTCGGTGGCTAATTATTACCTCAGCTGGGTCGAGATTAAAACGCACATGCGCAACAACAAAAAATGTCAGTGAAAGGTATGAAGCATTTAAAAATATATTTAGACAAATTACCCCCTTTGCACAATTGCTGTCAACATATGAAAAGTGAAAAATTATGTATTGATTCCTGATTGCTGTTACGTTCATTTGTGCTCATGCATTCGGTAATGCTCGGTGTGACTTTCAACCAATATTCCAAAGGCTTTCTTCGTTACGTACGCCAAACACTTTCATCTTGGTTTGACGAGAGGAGAATGAAATAATTCAAAGAAAAATATCATGTATTCAGGGGCAACGTGCTGGGCCACATTAAGTAACCGTCATCTGTTGAAGTTTGACAGAAGTAGAACAAATCACAGCGGTGCACCGTGGGCTGAAGATTGGAGCGGAGCTCCATCAAAGCGGTTGGCAGTGGTAATCGAAAATCGGTAAATGTGTTTACGATTGAACCGACATCACTGCATGTTAATTCTTCTATTTTAAAGTTACCTTTTACCTGCTTGTTCCATTTGTTGACAGTGAAGCTTCGGTACGTTACGTTTAGGTTTTTAGCCGTGGAACCTCGATAGGCATGTGTCTGGGATGTTGGAAATTTTTGTTGGTTCATGAGTTGAGTTGTTTCAAATCATTTCTAACATTTCGAATGAACGCCTGAAGGTATGCAATGTAGATAAATATTTTTGTTGACATAAAAAATTCTAACCTTTTGAAGAATCATTCTTTAATTTTATATTACATGTTATGTCATTTGGTTCACTAATTCTCCGGTAACTTTCGCTGCATATTCGCAAATTAACATACGCATCATTCGAATTTCCAATCAGCAGATGTACTCCCAATGGAGCATGCAGGCAAACGTTGGATTGAAATCGAAATGCATAAATGATGAGGGCACCAAATTTGAAACATGCTACAGTGACATACATAATTTCTATGTGATAGTGTACAAGTGAGTGTTCCTTTGCCAGCGTGCATACATTTTGTGTAGAAAAACCGAGTTGGAATAATTTTGTTGTTCATGGTAATTTGATATGGATGTTATTGTTCAGCTGGTTTCATTTCAAGACGAAGAACAAATATCCGTAGAGAAGAGTTATTTTTTATTGTTTGTCATTAGGATGAAACCGATGTGTAAGTATTTATGCAAACATTAACATCATTGTGTTTTAGTTGAACGAAGGGAAAAAAACATAACAAATGCCACGATAGCATGTTTAATTACTACGAGGGGTATTCTACCAGACTTCGCCTACAATTAAATTGCACGCTTCTATGAGCATTGATGTATCAGCAGTATGTTGCTGTATGTATTAATCCTTTTCCATCACTCCGGTGGCACCGAGAGATTATGCAAGTCAGCAAAACTTGTATTTTTTTACCTTTCTCGGAAATATCATCCAGAGCATTGTACGCAACACGTGCTACAGGTATGTATGCATAATGCAATGTGTGCACTTTTTCCTGCCCCACCAGTCTGCAGATGCAAAACAGTTCTCCAACGAAAAAGAATCGCCTTGTATCTTTACAATAAATAATCGCTCATTGTGTTTTGTGTGCAAATAAACGAATGGAATAGGAGGAAGAGAACACTCTACTACACCAACATACACTGGCAGCGAGGGTTCCCAACTCAAGTGGTCAAACTTTCTGGCTTTTCGCTTTCACTACCAGCCTAGCAAAGCATTGACAACGTGATGGTGGCAGTCTGTACGGGATAAAAAGATGAAAAGCTACTTTCCTTGCCAAAGTTTGGGTAGTTTGTTTTCCGCCCGTTGGGAAAAGTTTTGAGCTAATACACACCCGCCCGTTTGCTTTGAGGGGGCTTTCGATGGAGTTGCCGGTTGCTGTAGGTAGCCACCGCTCTTGATGGCCTCGCTGGTAGAACGCGTCGCGAAACAGCGGTACGCTAATTGACAGTACTAATTGGCATCCGCTTTTGGCGATACTTTGGCGGCCGGGCTGGAACGGCAGCATTCCCGGGGAAAGTTTGCACAACTCCTATAACGAGTTACGAGGTATTCTTCGCTTTTGGCATACCGAACGCTCCCATCCAAGCAGCTCTTTGTGGGGGGTTAATTTATTGAGCTGTTGATTCGGTTACACTGGACCATTTGCCCCGGGTGGAATTTATGTAACCGAACATCCTGGGGTAGACCGCGTCTATGGCTAATGGAGGCTGTCACGGAGTGAGCGGTTGCTATCAGCGATAAGGATTGTTCTGCGGCAGCCCGTCTTGGCGGATTTGGCTTGGCACGCGCCACTAGGGCAGATTTCATTTTCGGGATTAACTTTAAATTGAATTATAATCATTATGCTAATGCTCGGGAGGCTAATTGTACGTGTGGAGCGGCGGTCCAATAAAAATGTAATCGAAAGAAAGTGATTCACACAGTACGGAAGCATTTCGTCTGACTATTGGTGAGAAGCCTCTGGACAATTGGGGAATTTGCAAGATGTTCTTTAATTATTTCTGTTTTGTTTCAGGTTGCAGGCTTTTGTGATGGCTTCTATGCACCCAATTAGCTTTAATTGCATTTGTTGTATAAACATATATTTTCCAATCTTATACATCTGCAGCTCAAAATCTCAAATATTACATTTCTTGTATGCTTGTGGTAGATCGTTGAATGTTGTTTATATTGTACAAAAGAAAAAAAAAGAAAACGAAAAAACAGAGAAAGCAGAATTGAAAGAACCTTACTGATCACATTTTCTTGAGGTTGTTCAATCAATTTAAGCTCCATTTTAGCATGCAAGTATCATCGCCGTTCGTCGCGTACGGTCGGGCAGCGTCCCAACAAGTCCCTTCGACAGACTTGATAAAGATAAAAGCGCATATGCTGGAGCCTCGTTAGCATGCAGGGTACTAAATCTTTTTTCCATTTCCACCGCACGGCACCGATGTAGCTCTCGGAAGGCTCGCGTTGTCCCACGTTTGAGAACGTGTGGTAGGGAAAATCGACGGAGGTTTCACATACGGGCGAGAAAATTGGCATTCCAAACGCGTTAAGTCAAACGAGCAACATCTCTCCGATGGTCTTGTACGGGGCAACGGAACTGCAGCCAGTAGCTGGGCGAAACAACCGTCGCCTTGTATTTCCCAGCATCATGGGTGTGGCAAAGACATACGCAGAGATTTTTTTGCCGGGCGTCTTCGCGGCTTCCGTCTTGTGTGTGTCGTGTGGAGAAGGAAGTGGTCGTCTGCCACAGGACAGAGGAAGCGACGGCAAATATTCAGATCACATCAGCACTTTATCTTATTGAATCCTTATTCATAATAAACATAAAAATGAGAGTATAACGCACGCGAGACACCCGATCAGAGAGGGTGGCTACAGTGAAGGAAGAAGCGAAGCAGAAGGCTGCAACGACAACGCTGAAAGCAAACATGAAAGGAAGCGAAAATTGCTTCGAATACACAGCCTTCGCAGCAGCAGCAATGAGTGGCAATGTCTGAGTTGATTATGGGTTAGTTGGATGCCGCTGATGGTAATGCATACCGCCCCCTGCTACAAATAGCAGCCAGCGCGCCAAAACAATCCAAACAGGCGTGTGCGTGCGATCCTTTGAATGAATTGCTCCATAGAGGGGGATACTTTTCACACACAGCGTCTTGAAATGGAGAAGAAATTTTGGGAGCATCGAAACGGAAATAGAAAGTATGCTTCATCGGACAAAGGATCAACGTCGCTTCTAAGCAGCTTTGTGTATGCGTATGTGTGTGTGCAGATTTCGGCAGTACAGGAAGTGCGATATTGCGGATCAGTGGCCGTAAAAGGAGCGTATGGGCAATCAAACGAAAGGCGCCAAAGGATTTGTTGGGTGCCGCAGTGTATGGTGGTAACATAAATTATGTAAATAAACATCCTTTTCCTCGTAGATCATATTTTTGTATGGAATCTGTTTTATAAGCCGTTAGGAAACATGGACATTGGCCCAGCGATGGGCCGTTGATGGGAAAAGTATGTTTGTTGAGACGAATTACTACTGCAAAGTAATAAAAATGTGTTCGATTTTTTTTAACTGCATTCTTTGAACGATCCTACAAAGCAAAACACTGAATAAACATGAAACAAACGTTACATTATTAACAAAATAAATTCAGGACAAATTTTATAAATTTAAATAAAAATTCAAATTTACAATTACTTTAGTAATCGATAGGTTTGTTAATGTTTTGAGTATAGTTTTATTAAAATTTTCTATATTTCCAATATTTACATTATTCTCGGCAAATTTAGAGTGAATGTTTTCTACCTAAGCCAACGGGCACTTGGTCCGTTTACCATCCGAAAAATTCTTAGAGACACTCATATATCAAACCACAACAAATTGTAATCCTTCCTGCTAGTCGGCCCTTTTGAACATTTCTTATTTCTTTCTTCACCTCTTCGGTGTAAGACATACACACACAAAAAGATACCCCTCACATTACATCTCAACTGTCCGTTTCCATCAGTGAATGGTTCGCAAAATTGATCGCCCTTCGCTCCGGCCGTAACCGATTGTCCCGTACGGAGGAATAAAAATCAAAACACTCACCATAATCATAATTGATGTTGAATGTTTGATGAATGTTTTCATAAATTCACATCTGTCCGTTTTTATTACGCCCGCAGAGCGCTCGGGAGCGATGAAATCGAAAGGCCACCCCTGTGCACGATCTGCGACAGGGAATGGTCGTACGGGACCGTACGTGTGGACCGTATCCAGACCGGACGCCATCGTATCCGCCGACTGTGTCATCCGTGCGTAGCTTGGTAGTAGACGAACGGGGTGATCCCAAATGTTTGCCAGGATGGACAGGGATTTGCGGAACAAGCTGAACACCCTGTACAAGCGCGCAGCAGAAAGAAACAACCCAGAAGGGAGAGTAAGAGCAATGAACAGCGTATCGAGTGCTGGGAAAAATTTATTAAAGTACCCCCAATGCATTATGCTAGGGATTATCCCTTTTCTTGAGGATGTTGGGATTTTTTGTTCTTGCCTGCCCTGTTCCTGGTGCGGCGTGTTTCGGCTTCAATCATCATTATGGTCGGTTGGCAGAGGTATCTTCGCATCTCTATCGGCAGGATAAGATTGCGATGGTTCTGTGTTTTTTTCAAGTGACTGGAATGGAAAGGAGGGAGCGGCTGGATTCGCGATAGAAATTGCAAAGGACGATGCCGGTGGTCCTGTGGTATCGAATCGATTGCGCAAAGCGAGAAAGCAAAAGTTATGGTACTCACCCACTTGGAATTGCCAATTTTAGGCTGGCAAAACCAACGTTTATGGTTGTGCAGGAAGGTGGTTTGGGAAAATGCGTCACAATAATAAGGCCTTGTCGAAAGTACAGTAAAGGTCAAAAGTGATGCATAACATTCAGGCGAGTCCATTTCCTGTAGTACGCCTAAAGGTATGCAACTAAGCATCATAAGTACAGCTTTTAACCCATTTGAAATGGTAACGTATACTACTTGTGAAATCCATTCAATACCCTCGTGCAAAATGTGTCTCTAAAACATGCCAACAGCATGTCCGGCACTGTTCCCCGTCAGCGGCCAGCCTTTTTACCGCTTCGGGAAAGAGAAAAAAAGGACAACCATTCGCATCGCATCGACCAAGTTGGGCAAAGTGGTGTAGATGGTGTGTACAATTTATTTATTTATTTCACCAGCACTCATCGTCATCGAGCGGCGCTTCGACAAAACGTCGATTCGTGACGTTTGTTTCGCCGTTGTTCAAATAATTCGCTATGAATAAGTAATGGAAACCGAACGTTCATCCGGTTTCGACACGGAAACGGGCAAGAGCGAAAGGAAAGCTCCGCATTTCCCAGGACGGCCCCCCATTCGTAGCCAGTGCCTACAGACCGGCCAACGGCGAGAACTTTTCGGATGGGTGACAGGAAATTCGGTAAACGGGGCGTTGTTTATTGGAGGGCGAGTGGTCCCATTGAGACGATTGACACACACATAGCTGATGGGTGACATGATAGCTACTAGCTTCCTTAGGCAGCCGGGGTTGCCACTTCAGCAGAACGAGCCGGGATCCCTTACGACCGAGTGTCGGTTTCGTGGGAGACTAAGAACCAGTACCGTTCTAGTCATTCGTTGCCGCACTTTCGCCCGAAAAATAGGCATGTTGCGGGTATTGGAAGCACTTGGGAGAAGGTTTGTTTATCATGCGGAAAAGTGATTTAATGCAATTGAATTATTTAGGAGACGCTGGTGTGTTAACATAATGACTTCTTTTGATGAAATGCTTCCCTTGCAAGAAGGTTGTGTGTTTGTGTGCGTACGAACGTACTCGATGAAGCCGTTGAAACAATGTTTGTTTAAGCAAAGTGGGGAGAACTTTAGCCAGGAGAACAAAATGCACTAAAGAACCTTGTTGGCAGAACCTTGATTTGCTTGTAATCTAACCCCACAGACACAGAGGACACTCGAAAGAATGTTAATCACCCCAACAAGTACCTATCTTGAGCAAATCAAGGAGCTCGCAAAAGGAAGCAAAAGGTAACTAATATCATTTGAAAACTACCCGCAGCTTAAAGGATTCCACCTTTTCACCGGTTTTGCCGTGTGCAACATCACTACAACAGGTGCTTATGCTTTCCTCCGGTAGTACACCACCATGGCCAAGTTGTCAAGGGAAAACTTTAAGATCCTTTCTCGGCGTTCGCTTCGAGCATCGGGAGTACAGCACTACTGCAGGCACGGGTCGGTCTATGTCGACCCATAACTACCACATAATCTTCAGGTTACCAAGCAGTCAATTTATAATCAAATACAGTAACTTGCTCGACTGGAACGCTCGTGCTCGGCAGCAAACAATCAGTGGCGCCCGGCCAAGACGCTAGACAATTGGTGGTGAGGGTAAGTTTTGCGGCAACTCAACACTCTTTAAGGCACACCGAAGTGCTCCTGCGGGACTGTGGGATGGTTCTGGCGGGAAGAAGTCCTCATTGGTTCATCTTTAAGTAATAATAAAAGCAGACCTACGAGCTACCTATCTTCTAAGGAAGGTGATATAAGCTAATGGTGGGCCTCCAGTTTTAGACGGTAGGATACTTTAGTGTGGTGTTAGCTGTAACTTTACGGTTTCTACGTATAAGGAACAGAAGAAAAAAAACAAATCAAACCAGAGAAAAAGGGAAACGCTTAAAGTGGGTTCGTACACTTCGTGTGGCTGCTTCAATGCGGTTTTGTTCAGCAGCTGGCTTTAGCGGCCTTGCCGGCGTTATAATCCGTACACCCGGGCCCCATAATGGATTCTATCATTTTCACTTCCGAACGGAGGGGATATGGAAGAGAGGGAGAGAGCGAACTTTGCGACGCCATTGAAGATGGTTTGAAAAAGATGTCTGGAGCAATAAATGGGCCGGCAAGGCTTTTCGGCTGGCGGGAACCATAACGAGTCCGTTTTGTGGCTTCCGGAACGGGGAGGCTTTTGGGGAGCGACAGGAATGTTTGGTCGGTTTTGATCGTCTAACAAAAACGGGAAGAAGATACCGTCCGTGAGGTGTGAAAAGCCGTCCAAAACACTTGAGACACGCAATTAAGGTTCGTTTTTTCATTGGACCTGTTCGTTCTGGTGGACGTTGAGAAATTTGGCGTTTCGAAATGGTTTGGACGTGTTCCGGCCTTCACGTGACGTTTTGGGAAAAGTGTATGTGCGTCTGTGTGTATGACAAAGATTTCGCTGTGAAAATTCCTATTTTTCGGACGCTTATTTGAATTTAATGAGAAGCTC
>KB696950.1:0-10928 GCA_000349165.1 Anopheles christyi | reverse complement strand
GCCACTTTTGCATGAAAAGTTTAAGCTGTTGTTCGTTTCAGTAATTGAAAGTATAACATTTTCGTTACATTTTACTAGTGAGCAGATAGGAATATCTATATATTCTATTTAGCAACACGCTGCCTATTAATCGTGCAGCTTAATTAAGTTAATGGAATTTAAAATTAAATTAAAGAATGTTCTGTCAAATTGTTCTAAATGGTACTGTAATTAATGCATTTTCACTAAACAGCTCAAATCATAGGGGCAAACCCCATAGGAGAATTGGCACAGCAGTCCAAATGAATCTGTAGCCTAAGTCTGATGGTTCTGATCTCGGGTGTGCCCGCGTGATCATTCTCAATTATGCATCAACCCGAAAGCAAAAGCAATGTCAAAAATTCATTTAAAAGCTCACCAAATTAAATCCAATGACATCAGGAAATTGAGACAAACAGCTTGCCCCATCGCGCGGGGCAACAGCAGGCACATGGGAAAGATCCAGCCCCATTGCCATATAATCCTTCCCAACGGAACGCAACACCAACCATTCCTCGATATCCTCGACGCACTCAAACTGAATGATTGATGAAAATTCGGTTGTAATTCATTTTCACCTTCCAACACACACACACACACACAAACAGCAAGGCAGCCATATAACTTGTTTTGGAACTTGTAAATACAACCTAACCGGTACGGCTAAGACTCTTTGAAGCATGGGCCACACCTTCAGCAGATTGTCCTCCACCGTTGCCTGAACGACGCCAGATGAGATTGATAATCACGCAAAGCTTTTCGAAATTGAGAAATCTATTATTCATCGCACTCGACACCGGAAGCCTTGCTGCGTCCTTTCCACGCCAACATCAGTGTGGGGGGCTTGTGCCATTCGCAAAAGGATGTGTGCGAATGTTGTGGATTCCGGTTGCGCTCCCCCTCAGCTATGATTGTTCGTGGTGTGTGCTGATGCGTGTGCGGTATAGCTCGAGCATCAAGCCCTAGACTTGGGTCAAATATTTGCACCAGCTTTTTAGACCGATCGAAGGGTGGGTGGGGGGGGAGGGAGGAGGCGAATGTTTGCTTCCTCTTCTTCCTTTATATTGCCCCCGGTGGAATCCAATATCTGCTAATAAATTATTTGCTGTTTTGATGCGATCAAAAACCCCTCCAGGCACGGAAATTCACCGAAGATACGCCAAATAAGCCTGTTTATTTGCGTGCAGAGCAAGTGCTTCCTTCTTTCCCTTCTTCCTTTTCCCGACTGGGCGCTTATACAATGAACGGTGCTGGTCGGGTCCGGCAAAGCGCCAGCATCCGATTTTTTACAGAGCTTTCTTTTTAACCTTCATCAAACAAGAAGCTGTTCCTATCGATCCGTTTGCTCAATCATTTGCCCTTATCCCTGCCAGGGGTTGCTTTTTTAAAGGTTCACGCGATTTTTACCTCCTTTTTTTTTTTTGCGCCCCACTCAGTCAACATTTGTTCAATTGATGGCAACAAAAACCAGGATTGAACATTACTCGATAAACGCGAAGCACAAAAACATGAAAGAAAAGAAAGCGAAAGTTGCTCCTTTCCGCACCCAAGACAAACCACCCACCGAAAAGATTCACTCCAAAGTCCATCCCAGTATCGTGCGTAAATCGGCTGGTTCTTATGCTCCTCAGTTGAAAAAAAAACAACATACCCTTTCCAGACCTTTTGGAGGAAAATGTCTTTTAATGACCTTTTGGCCTTGATGGGCTTTGAGTTCATTATGTGAAATCAATAAAACTCAAATCGATAGGATGGAGACGAGGAGAGAGTGAGAGAGAGAGGGGGGAGAAGAGAACAAAATAAACAGATTCCTCCTCGATTATCACTCGTTCCCTTTCATTTATGTGTATCAAATGTTCGATGGCTGACGAAAGGGTAATTTGTTGACACGTTTCAACCATCAGCCGTGGGATTGTCCAGTTTGCGGTGCTACCATCGGGTTTGGTTTGTAAGCTGAAGGAATTAACAAACCATAGACAACCTTTTTCATCGCTCGTCTTTGTGCTTGTCGTTTTAACACTCCGTGATTGCTCTTTATTGACCGATTCATTAGCAGTTAAGACTTTTTCCATCGCTTCTATGAGCTTCGGTTGGAGTCAATTCTTTCTAATTCCGTTTGAATCGGAGATGGTTAATGGAAAGTACGCCAATTGGTCCGTATTTTTACTTTAATGTTTTTGATTATAGGTGTGTATGTATATGTTTTTTCGTGGCCATTAAAACAACCATTTACTTCCATACGTACAAAATACGTAACACGCAATCAACAGTTGCCGGTAAAACGCGATACTTAAAAACGAGACGGATTCTCTTACCTCGACGAAGCTACAGTGCTTTCCCTCTCCATGAAACGGAGAAAAAGCAAGCAACTCACCTTAACCCACTTTTACTTAATAATGCTATTAGCCGCTTGTATTTTATAATTGCGCTAAATTCTATGCTGCCCGGAAAAAGCAGCAACACAAACCGCAAACTGCTACCCGTATCCACCCACTTGCTTCCGACCAACGTTTAGAAAATTGCTTCCTATTTACGTGACATTTTTTACTGTGATGCGGATAATGCTTTTTATGGGCATATTTTGAGACCTTCGCCCATCCATCCATCAGTCCATCCGACCAGTTCCAGCACAAGAACGAGTCTGTGTAAGTGTTGTTTTTTATCATCAAGCACAGGATGCGATGGAAAGGATGAAGCGACGAGTGGGTTATAATTTAAACTGAGGACTGTGATTGTGACAGTTTAGCGTGTGTAGCTTGAGTCACAAAACTCAGCAAATGGGACCCACGAGGGCACGCTCGGCTGCTGCTGCTGTTTGATGCACGGCAGTGTGATTATTTTTATGTGTTTATTATAATTATGTGTATGCTAATAGCTCACTGCAGTGGATATTATGTTGGTAAAATATTTGACCCCATTTCAGTGCTTTCCGAGTGTTTTTTTCCCCTCTCAAACAATGTAATTTAATTTATATCTTGAAAATTAACGTAATTGAAAACCATATGTTATTACTTACCGGTGAATTATAAATGTGTTAAAATGGTGCCACTCGTTGCTGCTCTTCATGTCCTTGGTTGAGTTATCCTGCTAAATGCGTTATCATGTACACTTAACAGCACATTCGATGAATAGAAACAAATCATAGAAACATGTTGCACAAGTTTGCAAAACTTTTAAAATGAACCTGTACTACCAAACTCAGCGTCAAACTAATGATGAAACAAAGAACAAAACCGGTGGAACGGAACTAAGCCGCCCTATTTTTTTTCCTTTCACCACGTGGATCACATCGCTCTCGGAACGAATCCTAACCAAACGTGGCGCTGTACGCGCGCACTCTCTGCTGCAAAACAGCTCACTGACTACTGAACCCCTGCATCAGAGACGATTCCCATTTTGGTTGGTTAACCATGTTTTGACGTCCCCGGGAGTAGCCGGCAGCGGTCAACGAGCTATCATCCGGCCCATGCTCGCTCCTGGCACGAATTATGCTCTTCGTGCCTGTGTGTACTAAAAACTATCCTTCGGCTACTATGCTGCACTTGCTATAAAATTCGCAAGTCGCTCTCGCCATTTTTATTGCCAACATTTGTGCTTCGGGCTTTCATTTTGTTCTCTTGCTCTCGCTTTCTCTCCCTTTCACAAAGCCCAACAAAGAGATAGAGAAAGGGGACCCCTTGTAAAAAGAAGAGAGCCAGACCGTAAAAATGAGGTGAAATGATGGAGAGAGTTTGTTTTGATAGCCGAACAATTTCGCCGAGTCCCGCATCCAGCAAAGCCCTCCTAACGTGCTGGAAACTTTGTATAAGGCTTTAATATTCATTTCAGTCACGCAACGGTTCTAAAGATGAGCAAAAGGACCTAATGAAAGCTTTCCGACATCAGGCACAGGCCACACGGTTGGAAGGTTTTTTTTTTCGAATGTTCAAAAAGTTGGTTGAAGATTGTTTTTTTGTTACACATTTTGCTTCCGAATGTTTGTTTAGAAGCTGAATAGGGTAAACATTTGCTCACACAGTAGTTTAACAACACTATAGAATTTTCTCGTTATTTTATATTATTAAGCGATATTGAATGTCTATCCTGTACAACAACTCTGTTTTGATATTTTAATATAAATAATGCACGTACAAACCAATCCATGACTACATGGACTGACGCCATGACTAGGACAATGTTTCAAAATATCATCAGCAAGAAGATGTACTTTGAAGTTTACTCCTCAAGAAAATGGTTCTACGAAAGCTGCCCTGCTGCATCGTTTACAGTTTTCAATCAATTATTTCCAACTATTTTCTGATGACTCTTTAAACGCTTCAATTTCAAGATACTGTTTAAGTTGCCTTTAGCCATGATTTAAGCTGCATTTGTTAAATTACACGAGACGAAATTTTAAAATAAATTTTTCTGAACTTTTGTAACGACGTCCATCGAAAAATAAATTCCAATTACACATTCAACCGTGGTTCATAAATCGAAGATTTGCCTTGATTAAGCATTAATTAATCGCATGGTGTTTCGATTGGTTCCGAACTTTAGCATTTCTGTGTGCTGCTTACAGGCTGGCAATCGGTGGAATTGTTAACGCCTATACAACGAGTTCATTGGCCATTATGTTTGTCTTCACGGTACACTTCATTAGTATGAAAATCCGCCTGAACATGCATTGATTATGACTTAATGATGCTTCTATAATGTGAAAACGAACCAAACGAACCGGGAGAGGCCTTTTCAATGGGGTAGAAATTGTCTGTATGGTTAATATTTCTGCCAACCAATTTCTGTGGTGTTGCTTTGTTTTAACGCTACATCACATTCATTCTGCTTTCAATCGATCATCCCGGAACTGGACGGAGGCGCCAATCGATCAACATATGTGACGCATCGAACACAAACCAACACGGCTAGATTGAATCCTGCTCGAGTAGTACGATAATCATGATTATCCCTACCCACCTTATCACCACACACACACACAGAGCGCAATCATCTGCAAAATGAGCTTTTATTTTTGGCTCGATGACAAATATGCTTTAGGCGCAAATCATCGACACGAATGATATGCATATTGTCCCACAAAACTGGGCTGTAATCATTCAAATCCGCGCAAAACGCCGCAATGCACAACGAGCGTCCGGTCTCGTCAGGGGCAGGGACTTCTTCCTAAACTCTGGCCAATCCCGACCGGACATGACTGCAGGCAACACAATTCAAAATTGTGCCCAAATTACGACAACAGCCCGTGAGCATGTGAACACGAGATTGCTGTGGAAGGGTGGAGAAAGGGGCGAAATTTACGAGATAATCTTCATCCACCCGCGTGTACACACTCACATACCGGCGACTGCAAGCTCGAGGATGCCGTTGTGGGAAAGCGTTCAAATTGTTTCGCCGCCTCCATTGATTGCATCCAACTGATCATCATCTCCCCAAGGGGGAGGGCGTTACGGTGAGACCATTACCCAGACGCGATGAGATATGGATACTGGCTGGCCTGGTATCGAACTGATAAGGCTTTCGTGACCGTTTCCTGGTGGCAATGTAGCGAGCGTGGATGGAATAACCAGCAGCGATTTATTACAAAACTGTGAATGCAAAAAGCTGCCAAACCGTCCTCATCTAGAGTTTGCAGTTTTTCCAATGGAATTGACTTGTCTCGGTAAACACACAAAGACACAAAACGATTCTGCAGAACGTTATGCTTGCGGCAGGTCAACAGCAATTGGTGGTCTGATGGTGATGAAAAGCAATGGCAAAGAGTACCAATACCAAAAAAAAACAATCATGTGCGTTATGACCAATGGAACACAATTATGAAATTGAATGAAACGATCATCCCCTCACGGGCAAAGCTTGTAATTCATTGCTCAAAGCGAATGCAACGTTGTTGGAAATGAATTTTCCTCCATCTGGCTAAAGCTGTTAGTTCAGTGGATGGCAAGGGTAATGTTCAGAGCAATCACATTATTTATAAAACTGTATATTATGTTAGGTTAAGCTGTAAGCTAAACAAGCAAATAAAAAAAGGGATAGTGACGTTTGGATCGGTTTTTTTTACCACAAGCAATATTATTTGGTATATTTTTTTTTATTTTGGATAATTTCATTTAAATTGTGAAAAAGAAGCTTTTTTACCTAAAAAGTAGGATAACATTTTAACACGTTATTTTGAGCATTCTTATCCTGCAACCTTCGGTAATACATTAAGTTAAGTTGTTATTTAAGACATGATTCCCGGCCAGCCCGTCTCGTCTAGATTAATGAAGCATGGCATTTCGGGCCAACATTCTCCAACATATTCCATTGGCAGCTAGGAATCCTTAAACGCCGATCAAAGCAATAAATTATTTGTAAGGAGCGAAAAAATAATTCCCTCTAATGCGATCAAGGGCCAAAATTTAATTTATCAACATTTGTGACACAACTGCCTGCCTGCCTGCCTGCCTGCCATCATTTAAGTTCGGTTTTCCCACGCTAAAAGCGCTCCATGGAAATGCTCACAGTCGCGATCGTATTAGCACAAGTACAAGACAAGCTTGCACTGTCGCACCAACACCATACCCCAGGGGTGGCCTACGGCATCATTGGCAGGGAAGTTATAGAATACATCCTATCGGCACACGCCAACACGAGCACACAAATCTAATCAACGTCGCTCATCACTTATCCATTTTTGGAAAAACAGTTACGTGTTTTTTTCTTCTTCTTCTTCTGGGTTCAACGTTGCTTTCGCTCCTCACATGTTGCGCTCCAGCTCGACTTGTTGCACACCGTCGCTACAGCCGACACCATCGCACGCTGGAGTATGGTTGAATGATTCATTTATTTTATTTACTACATGCCTCCTACAACCTGCCCCACAGAATGCTCCAAAGTCAAAGTGTTCTGTCACATTTTGCTAATCAAACAAACGTTCCCGGAGTCGGTTGTTAAGAGTGGTGAATGATGGACGGTAGTGCTGGTGGAATCCGGTAGGTGTAATCATCTTAAAAACAGCGCATCTTTATGCCATCCCAGAGCGAGTAGCGTCGCGCCTGTCATCGTGCTGAGTGGTAATCAATCATCAGAAGACAACCTGCTTTAGTCAAGTCGTCAAAATACTCGCTTGTAGCGCTTAGTAGAAAAAGCTCCCACACTCCCCCTTCCCCTTTTTTTCCAGCATTGATCCTTGCGCACACCGACATCACTCGAGCAGCGTTGATAGTTTGCTTTAGCCGTGCATATAGCCTCTCTCGAGGCTATGCCCAAGAAGCTAGTCAGCTGCAAGTTTACAGTGTATCGTTTTATGACTTTGATAATCAAACACAGAAGCCGCCGAAGGTACGGTCGCGTGAAGGATAAAATGTTAATGCAATATTCAAGGCAACATCCCTTGTACCCGTTACACACACCCACAGGGTGTCAATCACAGCTGTCTCCACGAAGATGCTCCTGAAAAAGCTCCAAAAACCTACCGCTTGCCGTAAAGTTTATTCATCACCAAAGCATCCCTTTTTCGCCACACGGATGCGAACGTCAAGGGGCGATTATGATGATACCCCTAACCACCACCACCACCACCACCACCACCACACCTTCTGAGCTGACGCTGGGTGACTGGGTTGCCGCTGTAATCATCTTAAGAGTTTATGCAAGCCATTCAAATCGCAAGCTCATTTAATTTTCATCTGTTTTCAGCAACGGACAGGCAATAGTCCGTAACGTCGCTTGGACAGGGATTTTGAGCACGGGCGTATGTGTCACTGTTTATTTGCTAAGCCTCTTCATCGTCAAACTTAATTGGATCGTTATTGAGAGCGATACTGAGCGAAAAGGGCCTGGTTTAGATATGCCAAGAAGAAGGAGCCACCTGACCGACTAGCAGATGGAACACATTAGTGTTCGAGTGTTTGCTCGTGTGTCAATGCGGTACCATCATTTACTGGTGGTAGAAAACGATGAAGGACGATGAAACGATGAGGCATTCCAAACCGCTGAAAAGCGGACAGTTTGATGATCTATTTTCGTCATCCGGTTTCCGGAAGCTTTGCTCTCTTACGCTGATTCCTTTTACTGGCAGCTCCACAGAATCGGAACCATAATTGTCAGTGGACGAGACAGCGATAGTTGGCTGACATTTAATGGAAGTCGATTAGTTTCGATACCACATGCCCTCAATGATGTGGGACAACAGGAAGAATGGGTACCCATCAGAAACCGGGAATGGGAACAATCTTTGGCGCAAGATCATTTGAAAAGAAAGCCATTCATCTAGTTCAATATTCAGATTTTGTGCAAATAGCTCTGACAAGGTCGTATGTATAGTGCCCTTAGCGTAGCTTGTTTTGCCTTTTAATTGGAATCTTTAGAAAATTTTATTTGTGAAAGTAGATAGAGATCTTGGAGAGCTGAACGCAGATGATTATGATAACGTTCAATTAGTGAATTAATAGATGGTAAAATCAAACCTAACGGGAACCTCCTAGAGAGCAATTTAAGCATTAAGCTGTCATCGTTTTAAGGCAATTTCTGCTTATATACCACAGATTGTACATGTTTTCTTTTTTGGCAAAGATTTAATAATATTATACATTCAATATGTCAACCAAATTCAACAACAAATGAAACAAAACGAGGTTTCAAAATTAAAATAAATATATTAACTTAGGAAAAGGTTACGCTGATGTAAAGTTTTAAAACCTACCTTTCACATACAAACGTAATCTCACACATGGAAAAGTTCATAAAAAGGTTATAGGGTTTCATGAAGGCAAACAAAAGGGACAGCTCACCATAACGCATTAAAATTTTAACCTAAAACAACGAGTGCTGGAAATAGTTTTTTTTTTTCATTCAATGTCATTACTCCCTCGCATTGCTACATCGCTAAGTGATAGTTTTTTCTTCACAATACCAGCGACTATGAATAATACCCACGCAGCTGAAAACAGCAAACCCATTTCGGAAATGCTAAATTTGCTTTTATTTCTCTATTTCCTCACCGCACGGTGCACTATTTGTCTGCGAAAACGTTACGAGCAGCTTCGGTACAGAACCGGTGAAATGTTTAATTGGCCGTGCTCGAGCATCGAAGCAACAGTTTAAAAGCCCATTGCCCCTATCCACACACAACCTTCCCAAACCCCATCACAATGTCACAATAGTGATGCTAACATTCTCGCCCACGAATAATCACGAGGCGACCCTTTTTTTCCACCCATTGCAGAGTGTGCCTTTTTTCATTATTCTTTGTTTGCTGTGGGTGTGTGTGTGTTTGGTTGTGATAAGTTTTTTTTTTTTTGCTGTCTGTTTAGCATTACCCTTTTCACACAACTTTGTAACAAAAAAAAAAGTAAGTAGAAACTGTAGAAACGTAAAGTAAACATACTCCCTTCGAAAAAAAAGGGGTGAAAAAGCCGCCCCACATAGTAGCCCCCTTTTAAGTGTGAGTAGTTTATGTACGGACGCGTTGTTGTAACTGAACGTGCATGTCACAGAAGTACGTGAACTGCATAAGGCACCGGCCCTTCCCCATTTACCCTTCCCACCCCGCTCGGACCCGATACAGAGAGGAGCATCGCTTCTTCATTCGGCACGATTAACAGACTTCAAAATTCAGTATAGGGTGAAAAGGAGGGACACAAACAAAAACATGCACTTACAAACAGCACGAACAGCACGAGGAGCAACAAGAGTTGAGGGTTTTGGGAACAGTTTCGCCCTTCGCAAACGGGAAGAATGTTCCAACCTTGGTGATGATTAAATTGTGCTGGTATTTTAATTGCTAATAGAACATGCGATGCAATGTGCCCCACGATAAATGATTAATTGGATCGTGTTCGAGTTGAAACAAAGGCTCCCCCTAGCCTCCTAGCGGTGCTCATGTGTGTTTTAGTCGCATTTGAATTTCACCTGGATCGATAGTTTAAAGTGCGCAGTTGGAACAGTTTAAATCATGTCCAAATGGTGGTACAATTCTAAATAAGGGCTGTTTCGTTGAAGGCCTTGCATTTAATGATAGTTGCGTTGTAGAAAATTTACTCTTGTTAAAGTGTTGAATATGAAGTTTTAATTCATACGTCATATTACAATATATGTATATCTAAACTTTTAACTAAAGTTGCCCAAAGCAGTACCAGTAAGATAAAAAGCTTCCAGGATTCTTACTTCCATTATAAACTGCATAAGGAGCAGGTATTGAAATGCAATGTAACGTTTGTTTCATTGTGGTGGAGCGAAACTTGTCTTATACACTTTTGCTCGTTTAGACTTTCTTTGCATTACATTTTGTACAACATTGAAACCGGCTTAGATAGTGCATTTTAATGCATCATTTTAATGAGAGCATATGTCAAAGTTTCAGCCAAACTTTCCAGCGTCTCCATGCCATCGGATATGTTGGTTTTTCACTCCATTAGACATTTTTTTACCCAACAAAGTGAATGCATTTCTTATCCAAACGTTATGGAACATGTTTCTTCCTTTCTTCTGCACGAAAGCATATCACATCTCGCTTAAATGCCTATTTAACAATCACAACCCCTATCCCGTTTGTCGTAATCACAACGGTTTCCTCAACGGTATAGTATTCACTTTATCTTTCTCTTAACAACCAAGACCACCCTTCTAGATCAACTGCAAAGCTCATCGTTTTCGGCACCTGAAACATTTAACTGCGTTTCCTTTATTTTACGCAACCTACTGCCAACCATCTGCCGCAGGGATCGGGAGTGTGGATAGTCTCAGCCCAGAATCAAGTGTCAGGCAGAAGTTAATCAAAACTTAATCCCAAGAAAAAGTAGTTACACCAACAGGAAGAAGGATGCTGACCCAACCAGAGAAACCACCCGGAGGCAATGAAAATGGCTTAGAAGAAGAAAAAAACTGAGGAAGGGTTACGAAACAGTTTTCTACGCAATTTCCTCTCGGGG
>KB696949.1:0-31443 GCA_000349165.1 Anopheles christyi | reverse complement strand
ATGTGGGAGATGAATTTTCAAGCTACACCTCAGCTCCGTTTAGTGTGGAACGATCATCGCAAAGATCGTGCGCTACCCGACATATTTGGCTCGTAGAAACGAGCAGCACATCCCAGTCTGAAAATAGAACGCCAGCCTCGAAACCTGTCATGTCATCTGCCCAGGTTTTACGTCGCTTGCTATGTCCCGTGAAGCGCTCGTTGGCGTTCTTGGGACGCATCTCTCTCTCTCTCTCTCTTTCTCTTACTCTCTCTCTACCTCTCTCTTTATCTATGTTTACATACCGCTGGGGAATGATGATTGCACGGAATCACCACCGTCTACATCCTGGGCAGCGAGTGGTAGGAAATTCATTTCACTACACGCGCACCGTCGATGTATCGCAAAGCGTAAGTGAGTGAGAAACCCCATATGGAAAACGGGCGGCCGCGCATTAGCGGCAGGCAGTTATGTGATCACGCTTCGATATTACTGACAACAGCCGCGAACCGCATAGAAACGTGTGGTGTGACGTGCGCAAAGAGTTACGAAAAAAGGCATGTCCGAGAAAAACCTTATATGAGGCGAGGGAAGGCGAATGGGATGACGAATCGTAACTTAATCATCACCCGCACAGTGCCCACTCGGAGAAGGAATGAGTGGGTGTTATTTGAAATGAATAGGTAGAGCAAGAGAACATGCATGATGCATGCATGCATGACTGACACAGCGATTATTGATTGTAAGGTGTTTATGTTTATCTGTGCGAGGGAATGAAAATGAGCAGCGCAGTTTACCTCTGCTTAGACTTGGTCACAGCCTCAATCTGTTCATTGAAGTCGCTGACGATTTCCTGGTGCTTGCGTTTCAGGATATGAGCAGTCTCCTCAGATTCTAGGTGCACATCCTCCAGCAGCTTGCGCAGCTTGGTCAGCTCAGCATCACGCTTGCGATTGATCTCCAGCTACAATAATAATAATCAAAAAAGTTACCAATGTTGCTTATTGCATTGGTATTGACGTTCGTCCTTACCTGTCCCTCAGCACCACCCTCGGATTCTTCGAGACGCTCCGAAAGCTGAATCACCTGTACGCTGAGATCGGCCTTCTCACGTTCAATCTAGTTTCAGAATGAAAGAATTTGTGATCAATTTTTATCGAAATTGTATTGCCAAAGGTGGTAAACGTTTTGCATTTGTATGATTAATTCCTGAAAGGAAATTCATGATTTTCAACGATAGAGTTCCAGCTTAAAAACAGCTTATTTAGATATTAAGTATTATTTATACTGGAGGTAAAAAAAATATTCACACTCTATTACTAGCGACTTTGGGCGGTTTCAGTAGGAAAGAAAAGAGATAAATATTCCGTTTCAAAAAACAATAAAACCACTATATTTCCATAAACAAAAACAAATGTTGCACAAAATACTGCAACGGTGTAATTAGCGAGATAAAAATGTTCGTATGCATACCAACGTATGGAGATGTTCGGTAAAATTCGCTTTTAAAAGAAAGCAAAGAAAAAAAAAATATCCTGTGATATTTTGCAGCTCGGTGCAGGAACCAAATCAGGTAAGCTGCGCCAAACGTTGGAAAACGATCTATTTTTAGTAGTCCGCTATAGGTGTTCAGCACTGTGTGCATTTCGGAACGCAAGAAGGCCACGTCCTACGCAATGAACGGGACACGCATATGTATTGCAGATTGGTAAAGATATGAGGTTTATATGTTTTTGAAAAATATGGGTCTAGGAAATGACAAAATGACCAAAAAATAATGACAATTTCTTTATGTTGCAAGTTGGTTTTTTTTTCGATTGAATTGCATTGAAACCATATCGCAAGAGTCGTGAGACGGATCACACATTCAACAAAAAAATTTGGCTTTTTGTAGTCGGCACACGCCTCGGTTAACAAGATTTGTTTTATTGCTTGTGAAGCTTTTACTGCCATGATAGACGCAATGAGCCTGATTCATGTACTCTATTTATCGTCTATCGCAGGGGATCCACATTTTCGTGCAGGTTGGCACACGCGCGAGTCTTTAACTTTTTGCCCTTTGTGGAATGCGTCGACGGAGACGAAGTAAAAAATGCTACCCTTAGGACTGCGTTGAGTATAGCAGATGGCTTATAGAAGAACTATAGATTTCGACCGTGAGTAAAAACACTACGGTAACGCGCGTTGTATTATCGGAGGGCTGTTTAAGGGCTAATGATCAAAGTTTAGGCAAAGCAGGACGTAAATGCAGGCTGTAATCCAAGTTCAGCTATGCAATGAAAGTAAAGGCACTGGGCGCTGGGAAAACTATTTTCGAAAGGCCAATATTCTCTTTGCCGTTTCGGTCGATCTACGTCGACGGTTCGCAGTCAAGAAGAGACACAAACACATGCGTGTGCACGTTCTAACGATCGAAAACCACCTTCTCCGTACGATCGCAGGAGCGGGAGCTATTTTTAGAGCTCGAGGGAAACGTACCGCATTGGATGAGATAGTAGATTTTTCGGTGTTGGTTGGTCGCGAACAGTTGGTCGACCTGGGCGGTAGAGGAAACTACCAACTAGATCTTCGAAACCTTGTCCCGGTCTAAGGAACGAGGAACAATCATCATACGAAGGTGTGATGTTTCTTTACTTTGTGGTGATGTAATTGCTCCACCACTCGAAGACTCTTGCAAACTCATGCCAATCAACGAGTCGGCCCGATTCGGCTGAAGACAAGTCACCAAGGTTAGCGGCATTATGTGGGAGTAAAGGAAGAAATACGCATCGACACTTCAAATGAGATGTTTCAATGTGACAGGCCGTATTTGCTAACCGTTCGGCATGAGCATCCTCCTACGAGGTGTAAAGCATAATACTCATAACCTAAGGTTGGCCAGTGATGATCACTGCCGGAAGTGCGATTGACGTGTGAAAAGAGAGTAGGTCGTTTTAAATGGGTGCAGTCGATCGGACGACACCGATTGATCTGGTGGTACTTATTTAAAAACCGAGCGCGTATTTTGAAGTTATCCAAAATGTGTTGAGATTTGTTTGAAAACTTAAATGATACAGACATATAGTCTCATATATTTAATTTATGTATTCTAGACATCAATGTGACTTTCGATAGATTCAGGCATTAGCGTCGAAAATGGGGTAGAATCGAGAACAATATAAGTAAACCTTTCAAACTAAGAATGCATAAGAATCGGCATTGCTATATAGTGGGACCGAATAAAACTACATCTTCTCTCAGGTTTTACGACTAGATATTTTTAGAATAAATTGTGTAATGGAAAACAAAACTTACCCTCTGGCGAAGGCCACGCTCCGACTCCAAGTCTTCTTGCAGGAGACGGATTTTGTCCTGAAAGCAGTAGAAAACCGTTGAAAGTTTGAGCGTGCCATGTGTGCGCGATGTTGCGCATAGGTTATGCACGCAAGGTAGAAGAATTTAACAGGAATCTAATCACCATACGAAACTCCACACTAATAAACACTTATGTGTTGGCAGGGATTGAAGTGTGTCTGAATCTATCCCACACTACACGAGTACACCACTCAGATAATGACACACATGTTTATCAAACAAAAAAATGGTTATTATCACGACTATGCAACGATCTTCAGTTCTTAACATGCACTTTAGGTGGGTGTTCAGGAGCACTTGAACAATGCCTACAAACATTCAACAATGGTCACTTTCGCGGCACGATTAGCAAAGGCAGCATTTTGTTTTAAGGATAATTGAAGGAGTGCCGACATTGCGCATTTCTTCGATTAAATTTCATTACACTAGGCACTATACCGATCATGTTAGCATTACTAGCAGTAGCAGCAGGCATTCAAAGAGCTAGCAGTAGAAGTTTCGGTTTTTTCACATTTAACACCATTACGCGAGAAAGTTCTTGAGCACACTTCTCGCTCACAAGAGCAGTCACTATTAATTGTTGAAGAACTTAGTGGATGGTGTGTTTAGTGAATAACGAAAACTATATGAAGTGCAACTGTCAGTGGGTTGTGGTAGTGTGGTAGCATTGGTAACTTATGGTAATGAGAAGCAATTAGCTATTATGCAGAGTATTGTATATGGGTAGAGAAAATGTGCGAAAAACTTTAGCTGTGTGAATAATGGGATAAAAAATCACTGATCTTATCTTAAGATTTGTGCTTGAAGGTGTAAGTTTGGCAGGACACGAGTGTAAATGTATGCTTGTGTGGGATTGTCCTTTGTTTCAGGTGGAGTTCCAGCCGGAAGTTCCTTCTGGTAACTTGCGTAGCACTGCCCGTTCGGTCATTATGCGGCCCGAATAACTCACCTCCAGCCGGGACAGAGCGCTCAGATCAGCACTATACTCGATGCTGACATCGGCGGTACCACCTCCGGACGAACGGTAGGTGTACTTGGACGTTTTAGTAGTAACGGCAGACGACGACATATTGCTCGTCTTCTATGCGGTGACGAGAACACGGATTAACACTAGCGTGTGGAGTTTGGGAAATATGCGCCTGGAACACACGAATGTAACCGACGCTATGGCGCACGGAAGGTTCACACTCGTTCGATCGTTTCGAGAAAGAGAAGGAAAAAAGCACACACACGAGAATAGGTCCCCCACCAGGCAGAGTCAAACCAGGATCAATCCACCCTGAACACCGATTGAACCGACTGTCAGAAGCACACTAGGTGCCGTGGTTTTCATAAATGCCGGAGCAAGTTTGGTGATCTACTAACCGGTGATCTACCACCGGTTTTCCCGAGCTGTCCTCGGCATACGCATCCGCGCCTTTGCGCCTGTGTGCGTGTGCGGCTGCCGTCGTCATTTTTCTCACTTCAGATTCAACCCATTTCGCATTTCCATCCGATCCGGCATGCCGATGTGGCGTTTGCGCAGATCGGCGCTCCTGCAATGTGATAGATCGTTAATGTGTTGGTGTGTCTAGTGCAGGTTTGTTGGTCGGTGTGTTCTTAGTGGTAGTGGCTACGATAGCTCTGCCACAACCACCGACTGAGACAAGTTGTGAGAAACTATTCAATGCAATGTTAGCGCTGTTTTAAGAGACGAGGGAGCGAGGCTCCATACGAATCCCTTGAATCTTTATCGTCCTCCTGGCACACACCATGATCTGTATTGCGCACGCATCAAACCGTTCCGTTCGCGTTAGTCAGGTGTGTTAAAATTAGCACGGGCACGGATTGTTTTATTGTTTTATAAATACTCACGGTTTACTCATATTTTGTCCCTCCCGGCAGGCACTCCCGATCGTGTTCTGCCACCGTTCGGTGCTAGAAGCTGAGATTATTCAAGCCGCTCACAAATATGCTCAGCACAGGTCCGATGGCGTCATTCGTTGGGTGGAATTTTCATCCTCGTCTTCATTGTCCCGCCATCGTACTCCGACTTCGGCTCATGTCAGGCTCATGTTGTTTTTCCTGACGACTCTCTCCCGTGCACGATCGCTGGTTTTCCGACACATCGACGTCGAATCGGGCGGAAGGTGTGTTTGTGTCACAAATTGTGTGTTGGAAAACGGTAGCGCGCTTGCAAATGGCGGAAGAATGAATTTTCTTTCCCCTGACGGTGTCGACGAATCGAGAAATTTACGAATTTCCACCCCAGTCCACCATGATGCCGATGCGTTGGGTACGATAATTATCTCACTTTCGCCCCATAAATGCAGCAAGACTTTAGGAGAAAAGCGATGGGCCCGTTGCGGGCTGACTGCAGACTCTCGATGTAGAAGCGTGTATGTGTTTACGTGTATGTAAATGGCAGTGCTAGAGGGCCTCCGTAAGTGGGACAGCAATAATATTTGAGCCATTGATGAATTGAATCATGAGGATGCTTTCCTGTTGATGTTTTCCCGACTGTCTCGAATGTTGCCCGTTCACACTTGTTTATCGCCTGACCTGTTGGGGCTGTGGACGCTTGAGTGGAATGACTAATGAGGGAGTTTATTAAATTCTGCCAGTAGCAACTATTGGGGTGGAACAACATATTATAGCGAGAGATAGAGAAAGCTGCTGTCCCTAAAATCTAGACAATTTTGATATTTTAGACATGTTAGAGCCAGTTTGTCGTTCATACTGTTTGTGAAAGCAATAGAATGAATTGTGCCAAATCAATGATTTTACAGTTTAATACAATCTATATTATAAATGTAAACTGTTGTTTCAACGTTTGTACAAAATAGATACGGTGCATTATAATATTGCAACGATATTACCAGAAGCTGAGTTGATTCATGTGTGCATATCCCAACACATAACCATAGTGTACGAAATTTATGATGTGAAAATCGTACAAATACTCCAAAGAATCTGCCCTTACGGCGGTCTATTTTTGGCACCCAGTTGCCATACCCACCAAAACAAACGAAGCCAACGGAATGTTGGTTAGGGTTTGTAAAACTTGGATCTTGGCGTGTGTTGGCCAGAATACCGATGTTTTTGTATTAGGATATGAGTGCTTTTCTATCGATCGCTTTCCGACAAAACAAATGAGTGTAAGCAGTGGTGCCCGCCAATTACCTTCGACTGATTGTTTTTAAGAGATTGCAACATTGTTTCGGATTGTTTAGCTAGCTTTTGGACAGGATAATTAATTTGGTTTTGTGTTTAATTTAAAGACTGCAACATGTTGCATTAATATACAGCGACGGAATGAACTGTATTTGATAAAAGTTTAAAAAATCTAAAAACCGATTTATAGGTGGTGTGTTTAAACTTTATTTAATGCTTGATGGGGATTTAATGGAATTATGCTCAATTTAAAATGATTCGCGGTTTGTTGTGGTGCATATTTTCAAAATGTTTTATGTTTGTCACAAATAAGACAGGTAAACTCGCGCAAAATGCTTGGAGAGGCAATGGATGAAAAAAAAATACACACTTTGCACGATTTACACACATCGCGAACGGCATCACGAGAGGCAAGTATCATCATAATCATCATCATCATCATCATCAGCCGCAACAGAAGCAGACTAATCATAAACCTGTGGTCAATATGTGTCGCATAGGTAGAGAATGGCGGTTCGGTTTTATATTTTTAGCTATTTTTCGCTTTGCAATACTAGCCCGAAATTGTGTGCTTTAGTCTGCAAGCATTCGCACCCTGTCGAGAAAGTAGAACCTTAGGTTGTCACCGTATTCCATGTCAGAGGAGGGTGGCGTCGCAGAAGGGAATGAGAGAAGCCGCCTAGTGGACAGTGAGAAGCTGAAGAATTCCAGCCTATTCGAAACTTCCCATTGGTGTTCCGAGGGAAGTGTTTCTTGTAGATCTACCATCAGGTTGGGGAGGACACTGAGAATGGAATGTTGAGGAATAGAGGGTAGGGACAGTGGTCTTTGTTGGTAAAAGAGTTGCGGGCGAGAGTAAGATCGTCTATTGCAAATGCTAGACGCTTCTCCGTTGGCCAACCAACAGTGACTGGCTTGGGAGTATGAGGTGAACTGAAGCCGATTCTTTCTGCCCTGTTTGCTTGAGATTCTAAATATATTCTATAATTTTCCATACAAACGAGCTCGGACGTAGAATGTGTGTGTGTGTAATAGTATGTTGCAGGTTTGAACGTGTGTGTGATTAGTAAGGATTATATTTGTATCTAACTAGCAACCTACGTGCCATTGCGAAATTGGATGATATTTACAAACGCACACCTTTTGATATGTTTAGCTCTCTCTGTAAGGCATGCGTGTGTTCTCCTTTTCGCAACTAGTGTATATGATACGCTCTACTCCAAACTGAAAGGAAGAAATGTCTTTTTCAAAATATTTGTTGTTTTTTTATTATATTTTGTGAATGGATTGCTACAGACATCATAAAATTGACAAGAATTCAATTTATCAGTATAAAACGAATGAAGGTCTTATGAAATAATAAATTTCGATGAATTTTGAATATCAGAAATGTATTTATCTATTGTAAATGAACTGTATTAGAAATATCATTATTGACTTGTTTTAACGAGAGAAGGAAATATTTAACATCAACTGTAAAGTATATTCCACTTTGTTAGATGACTAATTTTTATTTCTAAAGAAACTATTTAATATAATAGTTAAAAAACTACCTGCCTGCTGAAGTATCAAGTAAGAGATCGTTACCGACTTACATAATGATAAATGATGAACGTAAATAAATTAAGACATATGTCGGCTCCATGACTCACCGGAGCCGAATGAAAGGTGTGGACGGAATAAGAAAATCGTTTATTGGTGATGAATACAGAAGAGAAAAAAATAGAGCAACACGGTGTTTTAGTGCTCACTGGTTAAAATTTTAAAGTTTGTTTCTTTCGACCATGCTGCTCCATGTCTGGGCAGTAGTAAGCGATCACGACTATGCGCAAAATGCCAGCGCTAATTTTAGGCCATATGTGTGGGATGCTTCAAAGATGCTTGTCTTCGATGGTGGATTTCGGTTCATGATGTGCATCTCAGCCTGTAACGCACTCTGAAGTGTTCAACACACTGATGAAGAAACAATAAAAAAATTACGGTAAATCAAATTTTCTAACGATTCTTTCAAATGCAATACATAGTTTGGATACTAACAAACTAATTTCAAAATCACTTAGAGTAAAAGAGGCTTAAATACTTCTTTCGTGTAACGACGTGCGCTTTGTTGATGGTATTGCAGATGCGATCAGCAGGGAAAGAAATACATCTCGGAGCCTTACAACGTGATGCGACGGCAAGACAAAATAAACGAATCTAGTTCGACGAATACCTGCACGAAAGTAGTTAAAAATAGGTCACCTGCTTATGAAAACAAATAATGAACATGGAGCGGCGATGTTGGTGTTTTCGAGTTCATGGGTTATGGGTTTGTTAGTTTTTTTTGTTTTTGTGAGCTGATGTTCAATTGGTCTGTTTGGACCTTTTGTTTTCGTGCAGATAATGAAGATAGTTGAAATGGTGTTAGTAGTGTGCAGAGTAGTATATTAGACAAATCATATTAGTGATTGAAAGGATTGTTTCATGCAGAAATGGTAGGCATCTGCATGGTTGTCATCTGTATTGTCCTGCAACACAAATCGTGCCAAAATGCATTTGAAGCAACCAACTCACGCGAGGGAAGGCTTAGTTTGCCGTTGCTATGTAAGTCTGACATTCAGTAGACAAATTTATGAATTGTCCTACTCTACAGGGCCATTTAAGCTTATTATACATCCTACTGCGTAGTAGTCAATAGAGTCACCTCAATAGCAATTTGAATTGCTGAGAATATCGTTTGTAATGATTTTTTTTTCATATTTTATGGGTATTTTAGCTAAAAAACGAAAAACTCGACTCTGGCAGGAAATTTGAAATAGTCTACGGTCCGCCAAAACCGCGTATCTCGAGGACAACCTCGCAACAAAACAAACAGCAAATTAAACACTAACGTTTACATTAAAAAAATACTTTTTTCGGATGGTGATTAAAAAAAAAGTAATACAGATAATTGCTTTCGATAAATTAAATTGCTTTCGATAAATGGTTGTTTGTTTAATCAGCAATAAGCCCATTTTGGGTAACATCGTCCATCTTGCCTTTTCGTCGCTTATCCGATTGCTCCAGGTTGCTAAACTATGGCATCATTATGAGCCGTGAAAACTACAGTTATACATTCCATTAATACCTTCTCCACCAAAGAGATAAGGTCAGAACCAGGCCCTCTTTTTGTGCCCTGACTGTTGTTTGAATGAGAAATGATCTTTTTAAGTCGATTATATTTTTAACACGTTCTCTCTTTGTCGTCTCGTTGTGAGAAAGGTGAGAGACTTCATGAAGGCTCTCATCGCTCTTATCAGTGGATCATAATGGCCATACCGATTCTGGAAGGTAGGAATTTACGGAAGGACGAAATAAGAATTTTTTGTAAATGGATTTATTGGTTAACATTTTTACATCACGTTGATATTACACCAAACATTCGTTGATAGTTTTGAGCAGATTGTAACTGGTGCCACAATATCCACGAAAATCATCCATATCAATCGCCCACACCATCATACCAGCAAGCTGGTGACTATTAGCGTAGTTACACTTTTCCAATATGCTTTGACTATCGTCATATCCTATCCACTGGCGATCGAGAAATGCATAAGGTATGCGTTGAAATGTTTCCCATACACGTTGCCAATTTGGTACCGATAGAAAGTGTCCACATACTTCGTGGTATGCTATGTAACCGTACTGTTGTGTGTATGGTCCAGGCAGCCCGGGACCTTCTGCCGTTGCTCGTAGTCCATTTACAGCCGGATTGGCTAGCGTGAAGGTTCGTCCATAAGCTGGTACACCTAGTACTAGTTTAGCTACCGGAGCGCCTTGGCCTAGCCAGTAGTTGATGCTGTGGTGGACGTTAAGTTTTCGTTGAAAATCATTCTGATCGGAAGGTCCTGCGAAGAGCGGCGCATTGTGGCCAGTGAAATTGCTCCATGCTCCGTTGTAATCGTACGCCATCAGATTAACGAAATCTAAATGTGGCACTATGCCGGCAATGTCGTACGAAATGGAAGCAATTGTTTCGCTTGCGGCAAGTGCCGCCGTTAGCAGCAAGCCGTGAGAGCGAAGCGCAAAAGCCAGCTCCGATAGCATCAAAACAAAGTTCCCCTTATCATTACCAGCGGTATCACCGTCGTGTATTCCCGGGAACTCCCATCCAAGATCGACACCATCAAAGCCATGAGTGAGACAAAAATCTCGTGCGTTTCGTGCGAAAGTAACACGCAGGGAGGCACTCGCAGCAATCCGAGAAAATATTTTAGGATCAATAGTTGCACCACCGATTGCCGCAATCGTTTTGAGATTAGGATTCTGGTTTCGTAGTTCATTAAAGCGCCGAATATTTCCTCGACCAATATCCAATTCTAACCAGGGATCTAGTATTGTCACCACTCCTGAGTCGTCCACTCCAAAAAATGCGTACATTAGATGGGTACATAGGAAGGGATCGATGTTTTCCACGTTAAATTCTCCCCTTCCTGGACGGTATGTTGCCCATGATGCGTAGTAACAAACAATTGGTTCTGTGGCGATGATACCAATAATTTTGCACAATGAATAAATTATGTGTCGCTATATGTGTACTTACTTCTTGCGTCTACGTTGTAAAATGCCACCAGTAAAGCAACACATAAAGTAAATGATCGAACCATTCTCTTCACACCAATAACGTTCAAATAGAAATGACAGAAATAATAAGGTTGGAAGGTTGTGTATAACTGGGTGTAGACGAATCACGATAAGACTTTACGAGATAATGGATATTGATAAAAATTAAGGTTTATAATCACGACAATAAAGGTGGACTCTAATCTATTGAATCCATTTCTAGCATTTAGAACATCCAAGAGCAGCTTAGATATTGAGGTTTTATTCATGCATTATATTAGTTTAAAAAGCCGTGTTATATTCCAATCCATTTAAATTCTCTTTTTTTCAAGTAACAGGAAAGTCATTTCTATCTACCTGGCAGATGGAATATAACCGCTGGATTGGACTTTGATGAACACAGTTGTGCGAACCTAATCCAGTGCAACGAATGGAACCTTTGTAATTGAAAAAAAGGTATGTATCACCAATGAAAACAATGTATCAAGGCTCGGAAAATAGTAATTAAAAAAAAAGTATTGAATAGTAACGCAACATAAACATGCAGAGCAGTTCGACCAGTTTACGAAATAAATAACCGTGCGGGTCGCAGAGGTCAATTTTTCCAGTAAAGTAGAAGATTTATAGGTAGCAGAGTTATTTTTTCAGCTGCTTCTTTAACATTAACTCACTCATACCAAAATGAATGTGTCGTTGGCAAAGATGAAATACGCAAATGGACTTGATCAAGATGTTAAGTTTTCGCTATACGGCTACACGCAACCAAAGAAAAAAACCAGCTCAACCAATTAGCTTCAACAGGGTAGCTTCAACAGGGTACAGGATAGTGTGGTTAAAAGAAACTAAAGTTTTTTACTAAACTTGTTACTGTACTAAAGAAACTAAAGTCAAGATACATTTAACAAAAGCATAATATGTGTAATATTTTAAAGATTAAACAAAACAATTAATAGCGTAGATCTCTCTAAAAGATAGTCTATCCAAATATTCAAAATGTGCAGGATTGGCTCATGCTAAAACATGCTATTACAATAATAGCTAATTAGTGGCTGTATTAAAGAGACATGGGCCTCTCGTCTTCATTCGTCTGTAAAATAAATGCTGTCGAAATTATCTATTTCAAAAATAAAAGTAATTTCATGAAGCTCCCACTTCAGCTCCCGACAGTTCAATATTTAAATAGTACCACAGTAGACGTGAAACATTTCACCAACATTCACGAAATATTTCAATTTCAAATTTGTTCATTTATTTCATGTTGTCCGTTACACTGGGAACAACTGATATTGATGGTGATTGCATGAGTTTTATAGGGTTCGATCCATTGTTCGAGTAGTCTAATGTTATTCGGGTTCGTGATAAAAACAAGTATGGTAGCCCTGTGTCATGTTTATAAATTTGTTTGAAGGAAAAATGATTCGTCATTTATTCAGGTAAACTAACGCTCCCGATTTGCTAAAAAATATTTCTTTTTACAATCCAGTTTACAATCCAGTCAAGTAATCTCTTATGAAGACCTTGAATTGACAATGTGTAGGCTTATCGATCTTCTATCTTCAATCTTCTATACATATAAAAATCTCGTGTCACGGTGTTTGTTGCACACACCTTATGGTGGTATGAGAATAGGTTTTAAGCATTTCAACAAAACTTTATGTTGCACTTTACTTTATTTAATTGCAATTTATAAAATCACAAACAAACAATGGAATTGTTGTTTTTTTGTTGTTATATAAAATATTTTGTCATTCGCTGAGCGTTGCCTAGCTTGCTGGGATGCTTTGACAGGTATCCCAAGCAAAAACACAGATATGCTATATTTTAGTTATTAACGTTTAGCTTAAGACTAGAATTTTAGATGTTTTTGCACAATAAACGAGGCAAAGCTAGCTGATATTCATTGCCTTAAGTTTACTCATGTAATGATCAATGTAGCAACAGGCAAAAATTGACTCAAAAATGAAAAATGGAGAGCATGGTCATGTGGGTCGTTAAGACAAAAAAGCATTTGATCGTTATAAATTAAATTAGATATGGAATGTGCAAAATACAGTACCTACAACATACAATACATTATATAATATATGAAAAAACTGTCAGCGAAAAATAAGGCATAGAATAATAATATTTTAAGCCATTAATTGATTAACTTATTAATTAACTTAACTTATTTGAAGAAGAAGTTAGTTTTGGTTTTTGTAAAAGATTGTAAAACAAGACGAACACATTGAATAAAAAACAAAATAAAAGTATTCTATTATATCGCCAATATTGACGTTAAGGAAACAGCAGACCGAAACTAAACAGTCAACGATCTGATACGAACGCTACGTATAGTACACATGTGTCGAGAGAGGATCAGCCTCAGTGGCAACACGATCGCCGCGGGATGCACACGCACTCTCGAGGACTGTTACTATCGTCGCGGTTATCATACAGTAACCAGTCAAGTGATTGTGAAGTGTATGTATGTGCATATCACTATCTAACTTTTAGATCCAAGTAATCAGAGTATCATGATTGAAATGCTGGTGTGAAATCAACCGTTTTGTGGTGAAAAAAATCATTTAATAGATAGGAAAAATATAGTGCTCTGCTTCAAATGTGAAAATAAACTATAAAACAATAACTGTATTGAACTATACTGTAAAATTTCAATCGCTTATAGTTCTTAACTTGCTGTGGAACTTACGCGGAAGCTGTTGAAATGCCGAGAAATCGTTAATGGTACAACACTTTTGTGTGTGTTAAATTCCTTTATTCTATGTTTCGGAGTGCGGCAAGTGATAAAAATAAATCTGCTGTCTCGATTTGTAGCACACAAGCATATTGTACGGAAAACTCCGCCTTTCTAAGTCATTCCCACAATACAG
This sequence comes from Anopheles christyi, assembly GCA_000349165.1. Taxonomy (NCBI): domain Eukaryota; kingdom Metazoa; phylum Arthropoda; class Insecta; order Diptera; family Culicidae; genus Anopheles; species Anopheles christyi. Next base: position 17,503 of record KB696949.1, on the reverse strand, counting down.
TGAAAAACACAACGCGAGAAAAGAATCGGGCAACATAGAAAGATGCACGGAAAGGAGTGTCGTTATTGCTAACCATATAAGAGAAACTACTTACAAAAGGAAAATAAAACTAAGCAGAATGTAGTTTCTACTGGTGAACTGCATGGTTCCAAAATTAGAACATCGCTATGCGTGATTTTAGTGTATGTCTGAGATGGTCCAACTAGGCGCGTCCGTGCTTAATACGAACAATCGATCCCACAGGTGGGACGGACATGTTTGATCGGCCATTGGGTTAACCAGTACCAGTAACCAGTTAACAGTTTATTTGTGCAAAACGGTGAATGATTGTGCAAATCGATAAACAATAAATTTGGTAGACGAAAATCCGAATGACATTACAAAACGCTGGTCCGATCGTATACTGTGACTCTGGTTGTGATGTTAACTATTGTTTGTGATGTACTGTTGTACAAGAAAAGGCTGGCGTGATTGTATTTCTATTTTGAGTCTAATTTCAACACAACCAATCGAATGAATGATTTGAAGCGAAAATTTGTTTGCCGATTGTAAACATCGGCAGTGTGCAATCAATGAATTTTAGCCGGTACGAGCGGCAGCATATACACCCTATATGAAAAATAAGCTGAAAGAGAAAATTTAGAATGGAGTACAGCTAGTTGCAACATTTTAGTATTCCGCATGTTTTGTTGTATGTGTTCAAATTTGGAAAAAAGCAAAGAAGGACTGATTTTTTTCTTGTAATGGGTTGAAACATGTGGTGTGTTGAAAGTTGAACGTTTGCCTAAATAATGCGTTCGGTATATAAAAACATATTTGATAGCCTTGCCACCAAACTGTGTAGTATACAGTAGGTATTGTATACATTGTAAATGATTGTACTAATTTTTTGTGTACTGCATTTTGCTAAAATTATCTATAATGATTTGAACAAGTAGAGAAAACCAGTACGAGTACCAGTGTATCAAGTATCAAATCGAATTCGAAGGAGAATCGAACCAGGAGGCCTTATGGGAGCAAGCGTGTCAAGCGTTGCTCATTCGACCCGGTTTGATCCTTCATAGGCCTTCTTGACCATGGAGGTCGTAACGAATATATCAATAACAAATGATTTTCCATTTCTGTCATCATCAAAGTTTTAAAATGGACTAAACACACTAAAAATTATAAAATTGATCCAATGAAATTTAAATGCAAACTCAATGAAGCTATGTGGAAAAGAAAATACACGAATTTTATTAAATGAAAGCATATAACAGTTACAAATAACGACAGCATCGTGCTAGATTTCACTTTTTCCCGCATGCTAGGGATCTTGCGTTCCCTTTTCAAGTGGGAAGAAAGATCTCGGTATAAATTTATCCTTGTCGACACAAGGATTAAGATGCAAGTTTTGCTAGAGTTCTGACATGGGGGATTTTCTTGCCACATGAACGGATTAGACGGCGGGGGAACGCTTTCTCCGTGCACAAATGGAGAGCATCTGTCGCACAGATTCCTTCTGAGAGTCGTGCCAAGCAAGAGATAAGCTTTGCAGCTCTGGTGCATATGTGCAAATGAGGGCCGAAACCGGTAACAAACTAAATATTGGATGATGAAGTTTACACTTTTCGACTTTATTTCAAAAGTCAAAATGTAGAAAAGCGAGAGCTTACAATGATTTGTATAGCATCTGTAGAACGAGATACAGCTTGTTGAAGCAACGGTTAAAACTGTTTGTGCTATTCGTTATTTCGATACTGTCTCTAATTCGGGTTTTGAGTCGCAGTGAAATGGGAAAGAATACAGGAATACTACATCACACACACACACACACACCCACGCGTGTATACGATGAACGAGATCGTTTTGCTTTTCGTTTATCCTCAGGAAATAAGCAGCAGTGGCCAAATGTCACCAAGAAACGGGGCACACTCAAAAACATGCAACGATGCACTCGAAACGTTAGGGAACGCTCGCAGTTTCACGCCAAGAAAAACGATTGTCCTACACAGTGACTAAAATATTGTAAAATGTGGGTCAAACTGCTGCTCTCGTCTACTTTTACCAGCGGTGGACAACGTACATACGTTTTCAGCATGCGTCACACCAGAGATTCTGTGTTGGATGTTCGTCACTCACAGTAACCTACCCGATGGGGTGTGTAAAGAAGTGTCGTGAAACTACGGTTAGGACACGTGACGGGTTGCCATCGGTTTTTTTAACCAGCAGGTTTTGGCATGCGGGTGTTCCTTTCGCTGACAATTGCGGAAGCGTTATGACCCAAATCTGGCATGCGAGTGGGGTTGATTTGAATGAAAAGCCGTTGCATCATAGCTAAAGTGTTGATGTATACGTTTGTGAACGTGTATCTCAAGAGCATGTTGCTTAGCGATTCACACAAATTAGTTATATGTGAAATATATGTATTGAATTTATGTACAGTTTCGAAGATATGAATGTAAATAATTCAAAATTGTGCAAACTCAATTGCTAAAATGGTAGAGTGCTTTTGAGTTTTGAGCTTGAGTCCCAGATTATACAAAATTTTCGATGTTCCAATTTTTCAACCAGGCCATGTTAGGGTGTTTGCATATAAACGGTAGATGATAGTGTCACTGTGGTTTATTTATTTGTTTACATTCGGCAAAAATAGAACCACAAAGCTGAAACTATCAATATAGAGCCATAAAATGTGTTTGTCTAAACAAACGGTCCACTACCAGTTCCAGTGGGGTTGAGGGGGGAACTCGGGAAGAAACCACTACGCTCCCTGATCCAATGAATCAAGAACATAGTGGATTATGTGTTTGGCGAGATAATAGTAGCAGTGGAAAAGTCGATCGAGAGGAATTACCTAAAAAACAAACACACACCAATTTTGTGACATGGCTGCAACCGGTGCACAAATAATACCGGAAGCAAGCGTAACGATGTTTACGGTTCACTTTTACGTGAAGAATCCAGTGGAATATGACAAGAACACGATGAGTGATTTATGAGAATCAGTAACGATTTGCCACGCTGTGAAAATGAGGACCATCCGCCATGCTGGGAAATCAGTTGGCATCTCCCAGCTTGTATGATTTATTCACACTGCGGTACTTGTGCACTCTGGCCTCATCGAGTTTGCCGATGGTCGTTCGAACCGGATCAAAGCCTTTAGTATGGGAAGGGATTTTCGTTTCAACCACCCGTTTAATACCGCGAGGGTGCAAATGGAGTGCATTGATGTTTGCCAGATTTATCAAACGATTCAATCTGCCACCTTGAACGAACGATCGTACTCAAGCACACTGATTTCCGGGAGCTACCGATTGTTGAATGGAAAGGGAAAATAAACCACGTGTTGGTAGTGGTGGATTGGCAGGTGAAACGCTGAAAATGTAATGATGGTTTGGCCAAATCTGGCCGAGTTTGGGGTAGGAAAACAGGAAGCGTAATATGATGCAAACTTATATCAACACAATGATTTATTGGCCAATAGATTACAGTGACTATTAGTGCTGGGAGCATTTTAATTGTTCAATTAATTAAACTACTCATGAGAAGAGGTGTGCGTCATACGAGACCTGGTATGAGCAAAAATTGAAGTATCAAATTTTTAAACTTTCATTTAAAAATATTGTTTATTTTAAAGAGCTTTACCGTATCCTCGGTGCTCAGATTACCGACATGAAAACGGTTAGGAAAGAACGGTTCAAATGGAACAAAACGATAGCTTAATTAAAAAGTCGATGGCTTGCACGTGATAGCAAACATAGTTTTTCCGACTGTCCTTGAAATATTCTTCCCGCGCATCGCCCGGTACGCGTTGTACGTGTTTGTAACAAACGAACCGATGGAGGAAAGTAATGTTTGAATAGAAAACGATATAAAAAGCCAATACAAAGACATCCCTCGACTCTCGTCCTGGCCTGCATTCCTTGGTAAGCGCATCTCGACAGCACAGCGTTTTCTTCGGCTAATCTGACACTTTAATTGTTATTTATTTAACTGCCGTGATCACTTCCTTTCGTTCAGCCGGATCGTTCACACCGAGTCGGGGGGCAGGCGTGCGCACCAATAGCTGTAGAATGAACCGAAGCGACACGTCTTTGGATTTGAAGCGCTAAATATAAGTCGCCAAAAGAAACGGTCGGTGTCTTCCGGTTGTCTGATGAGTACAGTTGATGGTAAAGAATGTCTGCTGCCTTGTTGGTTGGAGTCTCTTGGAGTACGAAATGGAAATAGAGCCAAACATTTTTGTATCCATTTTATTGGAATGTTGCTTGCTTCGTGGTGGTAATTGTTTTATTTTATCGATTTTCTATTCCAAAAAACGTGTTGAAAGATAGAATTTCAACAAGTTTCGGTTAAAGTAGCTAAAGATCAGATGCAGTATAGTGATAAATGCTTTATTCATGTTTGAAATCGCACACTGACGAAGAGATGCTCTGTTTGGCTAAGTGTTCTCTCGGCATGAAACGTCATACATTTGAATATGAGTGTAATGGTTATGTTTGTGGGTTCCGTGTTGATGTTATAAACTGACCAAGTGACATGCGCGCTAGACGCGTTTCACATCAGTGTTTGTCACTTTCCGCTAGCTACATCGATCGTGCGATCTAGAGATAAAGATTGTCTTCCCGAGACCGGCCCCATTAAGGTGGTTGACCATTTGCCGGCACCATTAGTATCAACGTTCGCTTCACCGGGAGCAACCTTTTTTTGCGACATCGAACTAACCGTCCTTATTTCGAGGCGTTTGTACCGTACGCCGATGAGGTGCCCTTTAACCGAACGACTGAGCAAACGCGAACGTTAAATAGTGAAAAAGAAAAAGCAACACAAAAGGTTGCAAATTTCCCGATCGATGTGCGTTGATGCATAAACGCAGCGAGTGTTGTCGAAAAACCGAATGTGTGTACGATATCTGTCAACGGTTTAGTGCCTAACGAGATTTTGCACTGAACAAGAACAAGCCACGGCCGTGCGGTGCTGTGTCCAATCGAAAGCAGCATCAGACGTGCGTTGAGAAAAGATTTTATTTATCTTGTGGCGACTGCAGGTCGGTGATGGCAATACTCTTGATACACTTGCGCCGCATTTTGCTTCTGGTCACGGTCGTCTATCTGGTGGGGGAGTTCGTGCGGAAGCTGGTGTACGGTGGGACAGCCGCCGTGTTGCGCTCTTCGCGGTCCGTCGGTGGTTTCCTGTTTGCCAAGCGGCTCCACCTGCAGCCCTGGTTCTACATCTACACGTTTTATCTGTACGTGTTGGTACAGAACGGGGCCGGCTGGAATCAGCTGAATTTGTTCGATAACTTCTTTCGATAAGCAGCGCGCGCGCATTTCTTATCCTGTTCTGTAATAGCTTGCGCTATGAAACTGCGCATGTAGCGCATAGGAGAGACTGCTTCGTATGTTGCGTTTGTCTGGCACGTTGGCTGCTTGTTCGCCAAAAACCGGAGCTGCTAGTCATAAGGTGTGCTGTGTGTTTCGAATGTTCGTTGTTTGAATGGTTTGGTGTTTACTTAAATGCGACAGGGAGCAGAGAATAGGCAGGATCTAAAAATAAGACTGCGCCATCGAAATAGTCCAATCGACGCAACCGGCGGTCAGAGAAGGTGTAATGTATGTTTGTGTGTGTGTTCGCGATCGTGTGCGTATTGTGGTTCTATGCGTTGCGTGCCGTGACTTTTATACTAACACGCCTCAACTGTGCGGCTGTTTCGCGTTTGTGCTCGATGGTTGTGCTCTAAGCAAGGGAAAATCGATTCAGTTTTTCCTCTCTCACGATTCACTCAGAATGCGTGTGTTCGCCATTTGCTGGAAGTGTGCGTCTTGTGCATCTGTTCGGGAATGGTTGCATTCCCAGTTGGTCATGTGAAACCGGCTAGATTTGGACGATCGTTGCGCAGTGATGGTGATCGTTGTGTGAGTGAACGTTGTATGCGAACACATTCCCGGGCAGCACATGGTACACCGAAAGGCACAAGAGTGTTATATGCGCAAGTGCTTCGTGATCTCCTAGTGAAGTGTCCCGTTAGATAAGGGCCATTATTTGGTAGCAACGTTCGTGCCGGTGAGGATATGTTCTGTGCGATCTAGGGCCCAATGCAGTCGATTCTGCGGTGCAGCTAAATCGTTGCATTCAGCTTGGATCGACAAGAGCAAGAGTGACGCAACAAGTGGGCGAGCTAGATTTTCAGTGCGAAGTGATGGTTTTGAAACGGACAAAATATCACCCTAATGCCACTTTTCTCGGACTTTTCCAGTCCTAACTTGCGCAGTCGTCCAATTTGGTTTGGTACTAGATGCAATAAAAAATCTAGAGCAAAAATAGAATGCATATACAAGAGTTTGTGAAATAGGTTAAACGTGTCGGCAGCTACATTGGGTTGTTGTGAAAAAGTGTTTCTTTAAACAGTAAAATGATGCCAGTGTTTTTCGTAAAATGGTAACATTTACACGATAGAAGGGATAAATTGAGTGTATTGCAGGATAAATATGCCAATGCTTCAGCTAAGGAAAATAATCACAGTGACAAAGAATATAGACACCAAGAAAATATTTTCAGCAACATTGACGTTATACAACGCTGGAACGATACTTTTAACAAAACGAAAGTCTAAACGAAAACCATCAAAATGTCGAATTATCGAAGTTACAACGTAAGTATAACACAATGGATAATTGAAGTAATGAAGAATGTGTGATGTTGGCTTGTCGAGGGCTATAAACGTATGTTAAAATAAAAGTCCGAAGTGCTTTTCGTTTTGAGTCAAATTCTACTAATAGAAGAGGAAGTCATAGCTATTATATTGCATTAATGAGTAATAAGTTAGGAATCAGTAAGCTATCGCGTTCGGTGCATCGTTGTCATCCCGCCTAGCTGAGTCAGTCATTCCTTCTATTTTAGAACAGTTTCTTTTTTTTTGTAGATGATTTCCATTCTATTGCAGAACCCGTCTATTACAGTGATCCACGCACTGTCGCTCACCGTTAGTGTACCATAAACTATGAATCATCGGGGAGTGCCTACATCGCACGAAGGAAGAGCAATTTATGACACTCTTTTCGACGATTCGTTTCGAGGGACCAAAGTCCACGCGCGTTTCAAAAGATTTCCACTCGGTGAAATGTGGCAAGCTGGGTAAAGAATCACAGGCGATAGTATTGTTTAGCATTTTTAAAGATGAGTTTTCAATGCCGCTGCTCGTAAAACGTGTTGCTGAGTGTGCTGATGGATGCACAGCATTTTGCTGAGTGCATTGTTTACATGTGCGTGTTTGATTTTTTAACACAACCTAGTGGGTGTAAAGCTGTGCGCGAGTACATCAAACACGAGGTTCTTCGCAGTGCTTAAGGTAGTAATGCATTCGCTTACGAAATAGTAAAAGTGTTTTTTTCAACGCCCTCTCACATTGCTGGATGCAGTTGAGCTAACGGCGTGTGCAATTTTAGAGGTAGATGGCAAAGTTCTTCATTACATTCGCGAAGGAAAACAGGTCATTTGCTGGGATGAGCACTAAATATAGCTTGTAGTCATTAGAAAATGATGTACTGAATTTTTTTGCACGCCACTAGCTTGGAATAATCTGGTGTTTGTAGACATTTTGGGATTGCTCTCGTTGCACATGGAGCATGCTTTGTTTTATAAAAAAAAGGGTTACAAGACCGGGAAATATAAGGCAAAACATAAAATGGCCAAATCATTTTTCCTTTTATTCTATTTGTGATTTTGATCATTTTCAATAGAATTGTTCTTAGTAAAAAATTGTTTTTGTAGCATTTACTATTTATTTTCCGACTTTCCATGATGTCCATTAAAAAATGTAACAAAAAATTGTAATTTTTTTATATAACGGAGGCTCATTTTAAAAGTTTTCTGATACGTAATGTTTAATCTAGGATTCCATAGTTTGATATTGGTGAGATAGAACTGTGCATATGGATTCCCAAAAAGTACCACAATATACACCCTATGAAAAATAGATTCACTATTGCATATATTTGAAAAGCTCGAAATACACACATGAGGAACCAACCCTGCCTTCAGGAAGAAAACACTATTTAAGAGTGTATGAAAAGGAATATTATAAATATAGTTTTATTGATACTGATACACTTTTGTTCCGGCCCATTTCAGTATCCTTGGTCAACTTCCAGTTACAATTCAAGCTCTCCGTCGTATTCGGCTTCGTCTAGTCTGCCAAGCTCCTACCGGAGCTCAAGAGTATGTATTAATATGGCTCCACTCCGTCTCGAGATGTTGTGTTAAATGTCCAGTTTAAACTCCCATGCGTGTTCATTCGCAAGTTCCTTGTTTTAATTCAAATTTCGTGTTGTGTTGCATTTGTTTTAATTGGTTGTTCGAAAATTCGAATGTGTTACACCTGTTAACGATTTCTCCCTCCCTTTTCTTTGTATCCGTTATTGTTTGCCATTTCCTTCACCAGACAGAACATACTGAAATGTCTGGTAGTTAGTGTGGTTAGTGTGGGAAATCTTTTTTCCAGTGAAAAAAAAAAACTTTCCTATCGATAGTTCGTGCCGGTCCTGTTCCATTGTGTTGATGTGTTTGTAGTGAATATCTGATAGCTATATGTGTGCACTTAATGGCACTCAACTGTCGTCACCGATAGTGCCAACACATGACTTTGCAACATACGCAAGTGCGCGGTTTGTTGCGACCTGATTGACAGGTTGGCTTGCTTGGGATATTTACATGACTGCGTTTCCGTGCTATTTCGGTAGAATTCCCAGTCCCTAGTTACAAATAGGAGCAAGTTGCCAGAGCGTGAAGGGAAATTCGGTACGTTGTAGTTTAAAATTAATGCCAACTGTTGGTAGACTAGGTGACGATTGGTTAACGCATTCGAACGCGTCTTTCGTCTGAAATGCTAGAGGAATGAGTCGGGTGCAAATCCTTTTCGGCTGAGATAAATGGAAAACAGTGCCACCCAAAATGAACGAAAACAAGTGTACTATTGGCGCCAGGAATGGACATTTCTTGTTGGCATTGAAGATACATGTCTGAGTTTAGCTCATGTAGAGGTATTTGCATCCAAGTCTCATGTTAAGGATTGATTAATGTGATTTTTGCAACCGCTTTGCAAGCATTTAAAGGCCTATTTGCTGGCACTGGCAAGAATTCACATTAATCAATCAAGGTTATTTTATGTTTCAACAATGAACGAAAATGCATTTTACAGTTGACAGAAAAAATGCAAGCAATCCTCCATATATGTCAGTTATTGTTGAGTGCTATTGTTAAACCGTGATCAAAAATTGGCGGCAGGACTAATATGCATCTTTCAATTTCTATTTCTAGTTCTCGACCGAACCACCAACCACGTCCCGGTTCGGTTCGTTGAGTTCCACGAGCAGCTACCGTCCATCATTTACTTCCGGGAGCTATCGTTCTCCTCGATCAACGACCACAGCTCCAAGCTCTACCGTTTCCTCCTTTATCAGTCGGTACTCGAATCTGACAACTGACAAGGATAAGGAAAGGGAAAGAGAACAAGGCAAAAGAAGATGAACGGCGGAAAGAGCGCGAGCTACGCGAAAGGGAACGGGAAAAGGAACGTGATCGTGAGAAGGAACGTTTAATTGAAACATCTAAGAAACTCGAAGCAGAAATCAAGGAAAGTAAACCTGCACCGTTGAAGAAATCTACTCTGATAGCGGCAAAGTATGGTTCCACTAAAGATGTCGCAGCTGCTGACGATGCTTCCGCGAAGAGTGGCGCAGGAAGTAAAATTCAACCTGTTAAAGAGGTTGGTGCAAAAGGGAAGAAAGAAAATGCACCACCAGTAACATTCACCACACGATATGGCCGAGCCGGAGTCGCTAGAGAGCAATCGCGTGAGCCGAGTCCAGCGACGAGAACGAGCTCTTCGACATCTATCACTCCAAGATCACGGCATCGCGATCCTAGTCCCGTTGCAACAACTGTCACGGAGAAGGCACGATCCCGCGATCCGAGTCCTGCAGTCGAGCCCAAACGTACCGGAGGATACGCTTTAGCTATTGCCAGCAAACTGTCAGGCTCAAAACTTCCACAGCAGAATGCTCCCAATGAATATAGAAGGCAATCGAGTGGAACAGCCTTTGGGCAGAATAGGGCACGCTCTCGTGATCCAAGTCCTACCGTTCGTACAAGAACTTCGCGTGAACCAAGTCCAATGGATCAACGACGTCTGCAGCTAGCTAATAAGATGATTGCCACAGCCGCACGCTCACGTGATCCAAGTCCTGCGCCAGCCCAGCAGATGAAACAATCGATAGGCGCCAGCAAGCAAAATAATGCCGTCGATCAAAAACAGCGCTTTACAAGCTCTATCACAATCAAAACTGGAACAGGTGTACGATCGCGCGATCCTAGTCCAGCTGAAGTGAGAAAAATTTCATCCATCAGTAACGCAAACAAATTGCGTTCACGAGACCCTAGTCCAGCAGATACAAAACGAGCCACAACGTCTTTGAGTGGACGAACTTCACGCACAAGCAATGAATCCGGTATAGCAAAGCCATCGACATTTGGGACCGTAAGAAAAACAGGTGATCCAAGCCCGGGAATAACCAGCAAGGTGCGTAGTCGAGATCCAAGTCCAACCACCGTTCCACGCCGGACGTCTCGAGAACCAAGTCCCGCGGAATCCGTACGGGAAAAGTATGGACTAGGGGCGTACCGTCCCTATGGTCGTTCGAATAGTGCACTAGGAGCTGGGCATCGTTTCGGGGCCAGTGCAAGTCCCGTTCAAAAAAGTCCAATCGCTGACCTTGCACTATCGTACATGACATCTAGTGAGGCAATAGCATCCCGAACTAGTCGTCCTTCATCGAGGTTGCAACTCAACTCGCAATCTCGTGAACCATCCCAATGCTCGTCACCGTTGACAGCGAGTCAGATCTTTTCACCCGAGCTACGCACAGCGTCCAACGATGAGCAAAAGCGGGAAGGATCAACATCGTCCGAAACTACCACCACAAGCTCGTCATCCGAAGAATCATCTGAAGAAACGGAGAGCAGCATTGAGCCAGAGCCGAAGATATTCATCGAAATAACGTTGGTAACGCGTGGCACATCCCCAACACCACCGGGTTCAACACCGTTGATAAGAGCCAGGAGGGCGGAAATGTGTAAAACGATTGAAAAAACTATACAGAAGCAACTGCTTCCGGTAGAAACTGCTGACAAGCAGATTCAGTCGGACCGAATGGACGATCCGACGAAATATTTGCGCTATGGACAATCGTCCACCCGTAGCTGGTCACCGTTCTTAGAGCCAAAGTATGGTTCATCCTCTCCGACGCTTGGGTACACGCGTTATTCTAGTGCATCATCCCGATATAGCCGTGACAGTCCTAGTTTTAGCCGAGAAACGAGCGTAAGCTCGTCGAAGAGTGACGTTCCAGAGAAACGGGAGCTATCTACGCTAGCTGCTAGAGTGAAGGAGCTTAGTTTATCGAAATCCAACAGCTCGAAATCCACGCCAAGTCGCTCGTCTACAGGAAGCAGTCCAGTCGGAAAGCAGAAAACGCCTCCAAAACAGAAATCACCGGAAAAGCCTCCACCTGCACCAGCCAAGGATAGTCCGTCACCGGTGAGGTCGGTTGCTAACAAGGACTTCCGCAAGTCAGCACTAAACATGGGTCCAGCTCCTGAACGACCTCGAAAATCATCCACATCGTCGAGCAAATCTTCCAGCTCATCAACATCCACAGCGACACCAGTCGCTGACACGAATGGGTCAACTAGTCGCATTCCCAACGTACGGCAGCAAAATGGATCGAAGGTAGTTAAACGCTCCGATCGATCCTCTTCCACCAGCTCGGAGGATACGAGTAGTGTCAGTGGTTCCTCGGGTACAGATACCGATCGTGAGCAGTCGGTAACGCGTACGGCGCCGAACGAACAGGAAGATCTTAGTGTTGCTACGGACGCTTCGAACGCCAACAATGAGCTACTTTTACGCGCCATTCAATTGGCAACGAATTTTGTAAACAATCAAAATCGTAACGCGACCAGTTGGTACGATAATGCTAGCACAACGAGCGTGTCTGAGAGTCTAGCCGCTGAAACGAACGGAAAATCGGGCTGGGAGGCGGGCACACATTACATGGAGAGCATAAAGGACGATTCCAGCAACGAAGAGGACGAGGGTGAAGAAGCTCTTGAAAAACAGCAAGAGAAAGCAGACGGAGAGAAAGGTCAAAAGTTCAGCTCAGACTATCAGCAAGCAATGTGGTGGAGGCGTTCGGGTAACTTTGAGCAAACGGCTACGGTACAGGAAACGGTTCCAAGTGCCACCAGCTTCACATATCGCATCAGGCGTGTTGAGTCAGGCGAAAAGCCATGGTGGTTATCAGAGGACGAGAAAAAACCAGTTCCCGAGCTGGAACCAAGCACACTCGAACCGTCGAGTACAGCTGGGTTGGATATGGGCGAAGGAACGGAACAGGCAACTGATGATGGGCGTACTACTGCAACGAGCATATTTGAGAGTCAAACGCTGAGTCCTTTCCGTCCTATCAGGGTAACCCGAGTAGAGTCCGGCGAACGGGCCTGGTGGATGAAGAGCACAGAAAACGTAGCCGCAAAGTCGTCCGGAGATCGAAGCAAGCAGCCCAGTAAGGAACAAACCCCCGACTCAGTCAGTGGGGGTAAAAAGAGTCCCGGCTATACGGTATTTAAACTTGAAGCAGAAGACGAAGCGTGGTGGGAACAGGCTATGGCAGATCTTTCCCGCAAGGATCAGACCTCTGGAAGCAGTCAAAGCAGCACATCCGCTAGTGGAGAACCATCGAAGGAGCCTACGCCGGAGCCGCGAAGCCAAGGCATCACTCTTACTCGAGTCGTTTCGGGAGAGAAAGCTTGGTGGTTGTATAGCTCGGATAAGGTGAATGAGCAGGTGAACGCGTCAACGACGGCAGACTCGGGTAACGAGGGTCTCGATGAGTCGGTACGTGAATGCAGTCCGGTGAAAGCGAAGCCATTCAAAATAACGCGCATCGAGTCCGGTGAGCAGCCTTGGTGGATGTTGGAAACTTCAGACGCACTCGTGTCACGTTCGGGATCAAAATCGAACGTAGTAAGCCGTTCCAATAGCTTCAATTCCAAGGCGAGTAGTAAGCAAACCAGTCCTACAAAGTACCGTATAACCCGCGTCGAATCGGGTGAAAAAGCTTGGTGGATGAGTAGTGAAAGTCCAGATGATACTGCCGAAAGTCCCCGCAAGCTGTCATCCTTCGTGGAGCAACATGGTGAAGAGGAAGCGGATCTTCATGGCGCTGACATTGAGGCGCAAGTAGAGCAAGAGTTGCAGAGTATAACTAATTTTGTGGCCGGTTTACCCAAATTCCCTACGGGCGATTACACAATCGAGCCAATGGCTAGCGAAACGCCTCCGCTTGGCGACCGTGCCAGTCCGGAAGGAGAGGCTGGCGGGCGGGCTTCTCCTTACGATAACATTCCCTCAACGTTAATCGCACCTGTGCAAACGAGCGTGCAGACGGTTCCGTCCGGATCGGTTGACAGTGGTACAAGTGTTGCGGCAGACGGTGCCAATTTTAGCACACGGAAGGACATGCAGTCACCCGTGTTCATCTCGCGTCACACCAACATAGACGATCTGCTGGGTGGCTCCTGCCACCCACTCAGCCCTATGATGGACAGGATGTTTATTATGGACGATCTGCAGGAGATCACACCAAAGGACGTTCGAGTTCACGACAGTACACCGCAGTTCATCGATTACGCCGGACAAAAAAGGTAAGCGATACGACCAGGTCTTCAAAAATGCGTTGTACAGTATATTTCCAAGATGCATACGATTCTTTTCAATCGCGAAATTCGGGACCACACTGTACTTGTGTTTTTAGTACAACGATGTAGCGATCAAATATATTCACCACTAGATCATGGTGCATGTCTCGACTAGATCGCAACTCACCAAATTGTTTATTTTCTTCATTTTCTTTACAGGCAGCCAACGACGGGCCCGGTAAGTCAGCAAAACATATTCCATTCGTTAAGCATATGCTTGCAAGGTAGATTTCACCCCAGTTGTTTTTTTTTTTTTTCATTAAAATACATGAAACATACGGCTCTCCGCATAAGAAGAATGTTCCATATTCACCACTCGGTGCAACACACTGAAGTTTGAATTTTATTGTTTGTTGTGAATCTCATAGTTGTTTTCGTCGAATAATATTAATGCGAATTTAGCTTTCATGCTGCAAATTCATGTTTTTTTTTGTTTTTCTGTAGAAAAGTCATATTCATGAACCAAATATTATGTTTGACTGCAAATAGTGAAAAATAAAATGAAATCGTGATTCACTAATATATAGTAAAAGTAATTCTATTCCAACATGAACTCAATGAACCGATTCAAGCATTCAGCTACCAAATGCATACAAAAGGAATATTGATTCAATTTATGTGGGACACTGTTGATTCGGCCGCTTTAGGTTTTCGTGCACGCTGAACAATTTTTAAACACCATGATTTACTCATTGCTCGATTTCCGTGGGTGAGTTTGTATGTTTTGCGCTGAATCAGATGTGTCGACGCTCAAAGATAGTTGACTGTATTACAACGGGTGAAATTTTCACATCTTTCGTGGGCGACATCAAACTCGTGCTAGTATTACATCTAGCTTTTCTATCCAGCGGTGCTGTTTTGGCAGCAATTTATGATGTGGAATTCATCATTTGATGCGTTACAAATATGCTGTCGTTCTGTATTAATGCATATACTATTTTAGGGTACATGAATGTTATGCTAACGACACACTATCATGCAACGTTAGAAGCAAAATATGAAAGAAACCGCAGTTTTATAATTCAAGAAGATGGTTGTATCTTTTTATGATGGGCTCTCTCCTTGGACTCAGCTATATTCGAATTGTTATATCTTCTCTCTTAATTTGTTTGGATGTCTTGTGGTGCTGAAAACGAGCTGCTACACATACTTTCAACGACCAAATCCATGGAAAATAAGTGTTGAGTTGTTATTTTAGGTAATTCACGTCGGTTATTGGTCTACCGACTGCTCAACCCATTCCGTATGTCTAGTACACTCACATGTCGCTTTGAAGGATTTCTGAATTATAATTCAAGCAAATGATCATCCGTTATGTTCTTTCAACAACCGATCTTGAGAAATATTTAATATAAAATCTTCACTGAGTAGATTCGTGAATATTCAGGTTCTCGACTAATATCAAACATGATGTTCATGCAATGCACTTAGAAAATCAACAATATTGAAGGATTTACATACATATAAATACTGATACACACTATGGTATGTGCAGACAGACTAGAAGCTAAGCTACATAAGTGAAAAGCGTAATGTACTTTTATTAACAATTTTTAATGCACATTTAATGGAAGATTGCTTGCACGCGCACTCGATTATCAATTAAAACGTCATGAACTACGCAATGATACTACGACTAAATATTGCTAACGTTAATCTAAGATCATTGTTATTAAATGGACACTCTCGATGACATCAGCGACCATAAGAAGCACATGTTTGCGAAATTAATTGCAACGTTTCCATCATTCTCTTTAGCTTGATGGTACTGCAAGCAATGGGTATGCAGCCACATTGCGCTAAAAACCAAAAAACTTTTCTGACTATCTCCATCGAATTTGGTCGTTTAAAAATAGTCATTATTTCATCAGCAATGAGTAAAGTCTTTCATCTGCCTGTAATAAAAGCATCGGCTGACCAAACATATGGAAAAGACAGCGTATCTTCATGTGCTCGCATTCGTCCGCAAATATCAACAGTGCGTACGGTGCGTCAGGCCGATATGGCGCGTCCAGGAGAGTGAAGCAAACCGCGAACTAACGAGAAACGGTCAATATTTGATCGCGCCTCCCCCAAATACGCACGTCATACAAGCCGGCAACATGTACCCGAGGTGCGGTAGGAAACTGGCCGCCTGGCGAATGATCATTTTCTTTGTTGGCCATCGAAAAGCAACAATGTTTGCAGCCGTTAGCTGGTACCAGTTGGAAATGGGCAGGGAAGGCACAAATATACTGCTTGCTAAGCGAACGCATACTATTGCTCGGTCTTTGGTACTTGTTTTCAGTGTCAGTTGAAATTGGGTTGGGAAGCATTTCATGCTGCGTTAATGAGAATGTTTTCGGACGTGGTAATATCTGATGATTTGAAATATAAATCCACATACTTACCAGACGCAAATTAAGAGGAAAGTTTCATACGAAAATTATAGGTAAATAAACGAAAGGAAACAGGAAATATTTCAAAGTAAGGGAATTCAGTGAGCTATATATAAAAAAAATAACCATCACATTTAATCAAACTTAAACCGACAACTTTTGAAAGCAGCACAAAATCAAAACAAAGTATAGTACATGCGAACGCTCTAAATTAACAAAACTATGGCAAAAATGTATATTCCATACGCTGAATAGAGCACCGAAAGCAAATGGAAAAAACTGCATCCATTCACCCTACGTTGCTGCCCTTGGTAATGCAATCCTGTATGAAACTCTCGAAGCCATCGTGGCGTACGAACCCACCCGGCGCACTCTGTAGGCCGCCTGAGTATGTGTGCGTGTTTTGCAGTGTAAAATGGTGACACACACGACGCTCGCTACTTGCTGAACTTACCGTCGAACAAAAGCACTCCTGGTGGTAAGAAGCATGTGTGTTAGAATCGTTGCTCCACCGTCCGTCCCTAAGGGTAAAAGAAATGGTGCACGCAACATACTGAAATCGGACAACTACACCGAAACGGGATGACCTACACAGGTGTGCGGTGTGGACCACCACTCGGAACAAGAAGCCGGTGACCGGCCGTACCAACTCGGCTGGAGGGAGGTTTAGCGTGAAGCAAAACCCGTTTCAAGGCAAGCGTTGGTCGGCGTGCAAGTGAGCGAACATGGTATGGTAGCCAGTCGAGCGAGCGAAGAGAACGACGACTGTCTTGAATGTGGGGAGAGCGAAGTGTACGAGCTTTTTGGCCTTTCAACCGAACCGCTAAGTCAGTCGCTGAATGATCGTTGCCGCGGAAGCTTTGAGCCGATCGCGAGTGGGGAGCGTACCTTCCACGCGAATTGGATATTTCGGCTGTTAGATATTTCGAGATCAACACTCGCGATCTAATCGACGTTAGCACGCAAGTAAGAGTGAAGGGTGAAGAATAGTGCAACCAGTCGCCTGTCAGTGCAGAAGGACAGCCTTTTTGGAAGGTGCATTTGCAGCTTGCAGAGCAGTGACGTTATTGACTCGCATCGAGCTCGATCCAATTCCAAATCGTGAGTCGAGGGAGAGAGAGAGAGAGAGAGAGAGAGAGAGAAAGAGAGAGATGCTGTGCTGGAGCACGGTGCAGAAATTAGTTCAGTTCTTGCGGTTACGGCGAGGCCAAAAGTGTTAAGTGAGCACGAAAATAGAACCATATTTCACAGTTTACACCCACAGCGAACGAGAGCCCTCTTTCGTGCGACGGGTGAAAACGAAATAAATGGTGCAATTTGGATGGTAG
>KB696948.1:0-10942 GCA_000349165.1 Anopheles christyi | reverse complement strand
CAATCCGATCTTGGAGCGTACCGTTTATCAACGAATACGGAGCGTGATGGAATGATTGACCCGGGAAAACCTTTGCCTTCAAACATTGCCACCTATTGTGATATGCTGGTGTGCTATGCTACTGTGCCTGGTTTTGCAGCACATCGAGATACCAACACAGGGTCGTGGTTTGTAGAAAGTATGTGCAAAATTTGGTCAGAGCATGCACATGATACTGATGTTGAGATCCTGATGAAGCTAGTTGGTGAATATGCATCATCTTATCGTACCGAACACTCTGCTCTTCAAACGATCTGTACCGAACAGAGAGGATTTTTCAAGCAATTGTTTTTAAATCCTGGTTATTATGAACATCCAGCAGAACTATGACTTAACGATACATTTAATTGAAAGTTAATCGATAAATAGATTTTCATCGATAAGTACTACTTTCGCTTAGTGCAGTTTTGGTTGTGCGTCTACTTATATATATATATATATATATACTTGTTTTATATATATATTTTTTATTGTGCCTTACTACTGTAACGAATAACAGTCAAATATGGATTGGAAAGAAGAATTCAGTTTTTTTATGTTAGGCATAACTAGCGAACACTGAATTTTATAACATATTGTATCCGCATTGAATACCTTTTTATATAAATAAATTTTTTGTTTTCTAGATTCAAATTTTTAATCTTAATATCTCGAGAATCGACATCGGCGGACGAAAGAAAAACGAATACAAATAATCATCATACTATCTCCAGTTGAGATGAAGATATGAAACTCTATCTTAAAATTAAAATTACATTAGAATTTGAAACAATTGATATCTTCACTACAGTGTTGTCACTACATGGCAAAAGATATGTTTTTTTTAATCAAAAATCAGTGAAGCCATTAAAATTCCCAATGGAGATTAAATATTCGAAGCAGAAAAGGAAAGCTTTGATTGTATTGCCTTTACTTTATGCGAATAAAAATAATAAAATAACAAACCACTTCACAGGTCCTACTATCCGTGGAAATGCATTAACCGGAATACATCCGGTCCCGTGCACATCAGATAATCGACGCTGTACTGTATTGCATTCTATCAACACTTTCAATGCTCAAATAATTGTAGAAAATAACCACGGTCTACGCAATGCATCATTTGTGTCACACTTCCATCACAAGACACTGTACTTCATGGGTTCACATGACGTTGCTGAAGGGCTATATAATGTAAATAAACAAGTATTTTTGAAAGATTATTGAAATCTGTGTAGAAATACACTCGGTCTACACTTCGGAAAAGACACCACACTAAATCTTTCGTCATCAAGCGGAAACAATGAACCGATTAGAATACTGCCAAGCACGGCTGTTTGAAAACGAATCATTTGTGGCTAAGGATCGTAGTATTAAGCTGTATGATGGCGACGAAAAGGTAAGAATTTCTAAAAGGAAACAAATAGTGTATAATGTGTGTTTTGCTTCTGCGTTCTAGACAAATTATGAAGATGGCGAGATCGTTTTGACTAGCCACCGTTTGCTGTGGGGACGTAATGGAGAAATTGCAAGAGGAGGCAGCTGTTTGGCATTGCAATTAAAGTACGTTTTGTCCGTAGGAGAAGAGGAAGCTAGTTCAATGTTATTTGGTCGGAAGAAACGCATCATTCTTCGACTGGGTGACTTAGCGTCGGATAAAATGCCTGGACCGATGGATCATAGCTGTGCGTCCTTTGTGAAACTATCTGGCCGCAATGGAGTGGAGGTAGCGTTTGTTCAAGCACTTCAGTCTACTTTAGCCGCCCGTGTTTGGGTTGTGTCAGATGATTCGGCTCAGGTACATTCGAGACAGTCATACGCCAACAGCTGCTGGTACCAGCGGAGATGCAAGCCGCCGTCAGTTGCGAATTGGAATAGTTGGCATTGAACGGAACTTGGCTGAAAAGCAAAAGCAAACGGATGCCAACATTAACCTTGCCTTCAAGGATCTCGGTAAACTAATGGCTATGGCGAAAGATATGGTGGCCATAACGAATGTAGTCAGTTCAAAAATCCGGGAGCGTCAGGGTGAGATATCAGAAGACGAGACGGTTCGTTTTAAATCGTATTTATTGAGCCT
Organism: Anopheles christyi; assembly: GCA_000349165.1. Lineage (NCBI taxonomy): Eukaryota > Metazoa > Arthropoda > Insecta > Diptera > Culicidae > Anopheles > Anopheles christyi. The sequence goes on along the minus strand of KB696948.1, from coordinate 8,844 downwards.
CGGTATTGACGACCCTGTCACGCGAGACGGCACACGCAGTAATTCAGAATATTTCCTCAAACTTTCGAGACAACTTTGCGAGATGTTGCTGGATCCCATCATTGAGGCTGGAGGAATGATGTCACTGGCTGACGTTTACTGTCGTGTAAATCGGGCTCGCGGTTTGGAACTGCTTTCCCCCGAAGACTTACTTGAAGCTTGTCGACTCCTTACGGGGCCCATTAAGCTTCGCGAATTTCCAAGTGGTGCCATGGTATTACAGCTAGAATCCCACGATGATGTTCTAATATCGCAGCGTACTTTGGAGCTAGTTGACGAGAATGTGTCCATGAGTCCGGATGAGCTAGCACGCCTTGAATGTATATCGCTTTTGTTAGCGCGTGAACGACTGCTAACTGCTGAAGGATTTGGACAGCTTTGTCGCGACGAGTCGATTGAAGGCTTACGATTCTATACAAATAAATTTATACATTAACAAATGCAACTGTCGCTACTATATCGAAGCATAGTCTTTTGTGGCAGCCCAATCTGCGTCGAAATTAAGTATCCGCAAGTTATGATCGGTTACAACAAACATTTGGCTGTAGTCCGCGGCAATCCGGTAGACAGGCGAGAAGTTATTATTCTTTTTCAACGGAAAATACATTTGAACACACCGGTTTGGCACTCGCAAATCGTACAGATTAGTTCGATAGTGGTACTTCATTCCACAATGTACGGCATACGTGCCATTGTAGGTAAGACAATATACTGATGCATTGTACGGATCTGTCCAACAACCTTCATCGTTCCCAGTTCGTGTATCGACTAGACGCATGGTGGTATCAAAATTACCGGAAAGAATACAGTGCTCGTCTTTCCATAACACATCGTACACAGCTGTTGAAGGAGAATTTAGTTGCTGTATGGTGCAGCTGCAACGATTATCACATTATTTTATACATATGCCATCGCACACAAGCAGGAATCTTCTACGTACCTGTATAAATCTATTAACTGCAGTGCACGCTTCTTGCTGCAATGAAATTTGCCTACCGCCAATTGATTGTTATTCAACTTTATTGTCTCATATGCGTGAGGATAAACATGGGAATGTTCAAACACTTCACCATCGTACAGCAGTTCGTGATCCGGTGGCGAATAGTTGATAACATAGGTTGATTCGTTTTTCGTTGTAACTACATAAACATCTTTGTTAAAATCAACTGCCTTGATTATATCGTTTGTTATCGCTTCCAGATGTTGTTCGCCTGTACCATGATCGTAGAGTAAAATGTTTCCATCCATGCGACCGGCGAAAAACCGATTGTTCTTTTTGGCTAGACTAGTGATATCCGAATCTCCTGTCGCACCAACCGCCCAAGCAATTCTGGTGTCGATCATATGTACGTTTTTGGTCCTTCTGTGTGCTTGCAGCCGTCCGCCGTGTGTCATGTAAAGCCAATTTCGATCGATTGCGATTTGTGAGATGTACATCACGTTGTGATGAAAATAAGAGCGTTCTTCGTACCGCCCATTGCGCCAGTTTTCGTCCAACTTGACACGTTTCCGACGGGTATAGTTGTACGGGCTAAAGGCAGCAGTGCAGTCCGAACCAGCCACTAAGGCATGCTTACATTTTTTAGGGAATACTACTCTTTGAATTATGAGTTGGAATTTTTTGCACACCAGGACGCATCGATCCAAGTCCCCCACATTTAGAAACAGAAACACATGCGCCAATGAGTACTCATCTAGATCATAGAGCTGTTTGTTTGAAGCTACAGTATTTGTTTCGCCTTGATTCCGCATCAGGAACGGGTTAAAATAAATTTTGATGCAATATCTGAGGATCGGGCTTTTAAGATTTGTTTGTTTACTTCCGTTCATCTGTCATTTGATATCTGGGGTTATACACACACGCTATACTGACTGTATGCACCCGGAGTGGCTTGCGAATAGTTTTCCCATTACCAAATCGTATGATTTCCCGCGCCTTTTGTTTAAAAAATATGCGTGAATTTTATTATCTAAAGCATTTAAAATACTTTGCAGTTTTTTCGGGTGCTTCTCAGAAAGCTTGATAAACGATTAGGTGAGTTGGCAGTCAAAGTTGAAACTGAATGTTCCAGTGCGCAAGAGTGCAAAGCTTTTGGTCACGAGTACTTGTCAAGTGCATCGTTTCAGCCTTCTTTCGGTGTATTGTGTTTTTCTCGCGAAAATTAACCCCAAACCTGGAGGACAGACTGCACCGGTGCGAAATACTACAACTACTTCACAGTGATGTCTAAGTCCAAGCAGAACAGAAACACCATCTCAAAAGCGGTAAGAAGAGAGCGATACAAATTTATTGTTCTGCCCGTTGACACTCTTTTTCTCACAACAGGAGCAGCGCGCCGAATATCGCACTTTCAAGACCGTTTTCTCGTACTGCATCTTGATTATAGCCCTGCCGGTGCTAACCTTTTTTACTTCAAAGCATTGGATTTTTGATCAGTTGTTTCAGTTATCCAGTGTAACCAGCAATATCTATTCTGCAGTTAGCGCAGTGGTCGCGCTGCACGGTGCGTTGTTTCTCTTCATATACAAGGCCTACTTTGCGGGTAGCAACGAAACTTCCGACAGCCGTGGCGATAAAATTGCTCACAAAGAAGACTAAATTGTTTGTATATTGTGCGCCGTAGACTGTTATCATTCCAAAGTTCTCAGTGAAAGTGTTAGCAAGCAAAGCAAGGTATCGCATAACACAGGATCAGCAGCACAATCATGAACAAGATTGAATTGGTACTTGGACAAACGGTTTTGCTTGAACTGGAGGAAGAATGTTTGCTCGGAGAGCTCTTGCACGTAAGTTCAGACCGGTCATTTATCCGTCTATCCGACGTGCGCGACATGATCACAAAGGAATCGTATGGCATTCAAACTTACTATAATTCGGAAATAAGAAACATCCAGGTTATCGCATCAGATAAGGCACAGATACAAACAGGTCCATCAGAAAAGGCTCCAGACAATTCCGTAAAATCCACACAGCTTAGTATTGCAAATCTTGACGACACATTGGAACAGATTAATAATTATGTGTTCATCCACCAGACGGATGTAAAATATCACGACTCGATTCGATACCTAAAGAAACAACGCTATTTCGGTATTGCAATGGAAGGCATCGAGCATGGCAGACATTCTAGTTCGCTATCACTTTTATCGATAGCCACTTATGATTCGATCTACATTTTCGACATCAAATGGATGAAAATAACGGATGAAATACGCGATTTGCTATGCAACGATCGTTACAGGCGTGTTTTACACAACGGGCGTCTAGTGAAAGATGTCCTGCAGCATAAATTTGGTGTACATGTGGGAAAGTGTTTCGACGTTATGGTTGCACATATTGCGATTAGTAAAACCGAGAATAAGTCCGTTATCGAAGAATTTTCCTTGCAAGCTTGCGTGCAAAGCTATTTAAAACTACCAGCCAACTTTTTTGATGTAAATGTAAGTACTAATGCCCCAATTTTATAACGACTGAAGCAAACTGAAGCAATACCAATATTCGATGTTCACAGATCAACTTTAATGAGCGCCCGGTAAACGACTCGGCAAAACGAGAAGCAGCAAAACATGTAGTTTTCTTGTTACCTCTTCAGGATCTTTTCATCCATGATATCATGCTGGAACCATTCTACAGTAACTGCAGCAAATATTTGCAAAGCTTATCCCGCAATCCTGATTTCATCAACAGTTTGACCGATTTACGAAACAAGAACTGTGAAGCAATTGAAGCAGTAACTCCTGTAAAGTTGGGAATCAATGTGGAGTTGCTTGATGTACCGGAGGAGCCAACGACCATCTTATCACAAGCTTCAGGTTCAAATTAATGAAATACAAAATGGAATTGATATAGTTAATAAAGCAGACGTTAAAGACAATATTACAGAATCTTGAACATATTGTTTCTGCTTCTCGTTTTCGTAACTTAAACGCCTGTTCCGAAGCTCCTGCGTGGGATTTGGACTGCAATAGTACACCCTGAATATATGGCATTCTTGTTTCTGTCGATATACATACTTGGTCATAGTTAACGTACGACATACGGCAAAGATGAAGGGATAGATAGATAGTAACTTGTTTTACTTTTTCACTTCATTGTCAAGACAGAAACATACAACAGTTTACTTCATAAACCCTTTATTTGCGATTACGTGTAGGAATAGCCGAGGCAGAAAAGTTAAAAACATGAAAAAGACAAAAAGAGGCACATACGCTTACTAAAGCCTCTTGCAAATGGGTTATGTGGTGCTGAAGCCCTGATTGTATTGGGGAAGTGGAAAGAATTTTGTATTCTATCCGGCCATTTCGTCATCCTGGTCCTTCTTTTGCGTTTTACCATGACCGTTCTCTTCTTTGGTCACTTCGGATGATTTTGGTTGGTCAGTACTGGGAGCAGCGCCAGCAGGCTGTTTGTTTGTTGCGCCTGAAGCTTCCGCCTGTGACCTTTCACTATTTTCCAGCGCTTTCACGAATTGTTCCAGGTCTCCGGCATTAGCTGCTGCTACAGCTTCGGCGTTGAGCTGGAACTGCGAAACTACCGGCCCAAGTTGGCCAGACTGCAGTGCGTTAGAGAACATGGAAAGAGCTTGCTGAAATTGGGGAGAGGAGATGGTTTCCTTCAATTGCTCTTTCTTGTTCTCATCACCTTCCAGCTGAGGTAGGTGTGCCACAAGTGCATCCACTTTCTCTTGATCAGAAATAATCGAGGCCAACGTTTGTGAGTTGACGGCAGATGCAAGATCGATATTACGTCTTTGTCCGGACCCGTCCACGCCGGACGCGCTTATGCCAGAAAGATAGTTCTGCAGATCGGACAGCAATATTCTTGATCCTCCATCCGCAGTGCTGGTATTGCCAGCATTTCGACCAACAGGTGTGCTAATCGGCGACCCACCGGAAGCTCCTGATGCGGAGTTAGTTTTAGTGGTTCCACTTGTTTTCTTCGGTGCACGGGGTGTAGATGGTGCATTCAACGCAGTAGTCGGAGTTGTAGTGCTGGCACCACTTCCATTATTGCTGCTAGACAAGCTATTGCTGCTCCTATTAGACGGAGTGGCAGCGCTGGTTCGGCTACTAGAATTTCCCGAATTGGAACGGCTGAAATAAGAAAACATAGGAATCGCGATGTCACGTAGGTGGAATGTGAAAATTTTACTTCTACTTACGTCATTGACCCAAGGAGGCTGCTCAATCCACCCATTTGTCCAACACCACCGAACAATTGCATTATTTGCTGTTGCGACATGTTGTTCAACATGTATTGCAAGTCACCGTTGTCATTGCCACTGTTTCTTCCACCGGAACCGATGCTATTGCCAGACGGTGGGTTGTTGATCACTTCGTTAATGCGACGGCACCACTCATCATCCCGATCTGTTTTCGGTTCCTGCATCCAGAAGAATAATCTTCGGCTGGAAGACTTGAACTTCAACACATACACTCGTCCATTCTTCACGTAATCAAGCTTCTTAAATTCGCAGTCGTCTGGGAATAGAATTAGATCATCCTCGACAGTACCCGAAGTGCGATCCTTCCAGCAAAAGTGTATCAAACCATCCTCCGCTTGATACACGTATACCAGCCCCTTTCGGTTGTCCGGATGGACCATCTTGTTTACCATGTTCATACGACCTGCTCGGAATTCGACCAGATGTCGATTCCCACCGGAACTTCCGCCCAGAGCACTACTGCTGCCGAATATAGGTCCGCTCATATTGCTAATTTTCAGAAAAAAATAATGGTAAACTAGGTCGGTATTACAAGATGGTTTGCTTAGCTTTTGTTTGATTGACGTTTGCCATCCAAGGCTCAATGAAATCACACACCTCGAATTACGCGTATTTCAAATTATAAATTATATTTCCCGAAGATAAAGCACTTCACAAGTTCAGAACCGTTCCAAAAGCAGTGAATGTTGCTGTTTCGATCTTTATCTACAATGCTGGTGGAATCCGATCAAAGAAACCTTCGGTACCTTTTTCTATGGCGTGACAGAGCGTATTTTGAGAGCGACAGACGAAACGCTTGAGAACCTTGAGTCAAGCAATGTTTGCTTGATTATATATCTTTGGGTTCAGTTTTCTTGCAATAACGAATAAAATGGGCGAGATGAAAACAAACAAATCCATTCGGCTCAAAACAAAAGCGAAGGAGACTTAATTATATTCCCTTTTGAATTTTTGACTAGATGAACCATCATTAAAATTTTTCTATGAAGGATTCGGTGAGGTCTATCTGTAATAACAATTAATTTTAGTGGTTACCCTATACAACTTCGTAAAACCAACATCAGATACCTGTTCCTTGATTTTTCCGTACCAAGGCAAGAGTGCTAATAAATGAACACGTTGTTTCAGCGATTCATTTCTTCTGCGTAACTGCTTTTTATGTTCCAGTTTTTCACATAGCGTGTGTTTGTAGTAAAAGAAATCACGTTGCACTGCGGAAACGTCTTGCATTATAGACACAATTAGTTTTTGCGAATCAAACAATTTTTCCCGCACGTGAGTAGCTCGAGCCACATCATTTTCAAACTGTTGTCTTGAGCTGCTCATGCGTTTGTAAGTCTCCTCGAGTTTTTCTCCAATGCGGTTCACTTCCGCTTTCAGCTCATAATACAGTTCCAGACTAACATCCTGCATTTGTTTATTGAGCTGGCAGTTTTGCGTTTCATTTCGTTCAAATTGCTTCATTACTACAAACAGTTTCTTTCGTTCATTGGACAAATTTGTTCGTGCCTTTTCCATTTGCTTTACGAGTTTGTTCACATCCATCGCAGCACTGTTACAGTTGAAAAAGGACATGCCTAATTGAGTAATTTTCCCATCGTTGGAAGTGAGTTTGGATACACGCAAGGTAACAATTTTAGAGATGAACGGTGCAACATGCAATTGAAAATCAGCAATTTTGTTTTGGTGCTTTTCTGTGTTTTCATTTCGTTCTGATGATGCAACTGATTCAATAGCAGCAGCATTAAATTGTTTGTCCTGTTCTGCCTCGCCAATATTTTTTTGTTGGTCGTGATGGAAATAATTATCTTCTAGAAATAAAATACGTTAACAAAGTTACATGCAAATAAATCAACGATTGATATTTATGAACTTCTTACTGTTTTCATAATCAACAAGTTGTTGTGGAACAGTATTGCTAGATTTCCTCCGTAAGTTAGTTTCGAACGCATTTTGCAGATCATTCAGTATGGTTTTGTTTTTCACAATTGGCATTACTTTACAAAATCAAAACAGAAAAAAGGGAATCTTGCATTCGGTGGGCTTAAATGAAAATACGATGGCATAAATTTGCAAATATATGTTAATGCTGCTGGGATGTTGTTTGAACTGAGTGGTTTGTCAGAGGAACCATAGCATCCTTGATGTAATTTGCTGAACGATACAGGAACTATCAGATTTACACTATCGTTCGGGATCGAGCGCATTAACGTATCTGGAGTTTTCGCATATAGTGAATTTCTAAGGATTTTTTTTTACACAACTGTTAAGAGGGTCGAAAAAGATCTGCGCAGTAGGAGGAATTACATACCTTTACAACAAAAACAGTTTTTTCGCGTCATTAACAGATCGCGTACTGCGAATTCATGTGCATCGCGTATTGCATACTGCGGATAATTGCTATACACATATGTAAATGGTGGGAACATTTGTTCCTTCTTGTCCTTCCAAATAGAGTTAGATTCCTGTATTGTTATGGTAAAGGTTATCGTCATCATGTTTTAACTAAGAGTGTAATGGGTTTGTAATTCGTAAAATAAAATTAAACAAATAATGTGAAACCCGTTGCCTATTCGGACATAACCGCTTTTCTGTTCTTCTTGTTATTTGTCATCTGAATCTTTCGATTAGGAATTATACACTCAATTTGTTATAGAAAATGTAAACAAATAAAAATCTTTTTCTGAAACCACGTGAAATATTCAACAACATAAACCGATGTCGGTGTTGCTCCACAGTTTGCTTAGTAAAAACAGGCGAGTGAATAGCTGCTATAATTTGTGGCATAGTGTTGCAGCTGTAAGCAAAGATAATAAGAGAAGGATGTCCCAGATGTCTGTTCAAAATTTAGTGTGGATTGATTTGGAAATGACCGGCTTAGACGTGGATGAGGACCGGATTCTGGAGATGGCATGCATTATAACAGATAGCCAACTCAACATTATTGCTAAAGGGCCAAATATAATCATAAACGAGCCTGATACTGTTCTGGACAGAATGGACAGTTGGTGCAAAGATCATCATGGAAAATCTGGATTGATAGCAGCTGTGAAAAAATCTACCTACAGTCTCGAGCAGGCGGAGAAGGATGTTCTGGATTTTGTTAAAAAGTACTGTCCTCAGCGAAGCTGCCCGATGGCAGGTAATAGTATTTACATGGACCGTCTATTTATCATTAAACATATGCCATCCTTAAATGATTATCTGCATTATCGGGTGATAGATGTTAGCACTGTGAAGGAACTATGCAAACGATGGAATCAAAATGTTTATAAAACTTCACCAGCGAAAAAGCTTGTCCATCGAGCGTTGGATGATATCGAAGAAAGCATTAATGAGATGAAATATTATAAGACCAAGTTTTTTAGCGAAGATCAACCCTATAATTCATCGTGAATAGCAAGGAAGGTCGAATAAATGTAGTTTACCAACATCAAAGTTATGCACATATTCAATTGTAGTATGATATAAGAAAACTTGAGAAAAAGCATGTGAAATCTACCGCTTCGCCAGAGATAACGGTCTTATCCTATGAATCCTCTCCCCTATGTTCCTTCCACTCCTTTTTCCGCTGTTTCCT
>KB696947.1:0-11655 GCA_000349165.1 Anopheles christyi | reverse complement strand
AATCTGTGCTTCCATAGCGACACGAAGGAGAAGCTTTCGTGTAGGAAAGTGATATCGAACGAGGGGATTGAGTTTTGTAGGTAGCAAAAGTAGTGACACATCGTTGGAAAAACCCACATCTGTTTTCCTCCTCCGCAGAGGATGTGGCCTTGGAAGGATTGGGATTGAGTGTATTGGAGGAAAAATGAATTTTCATGTCCTCTCTGAGGCTACATTATCTGGCAAAGTGAGAAAGTAATCTGAAACTCACTAACCTAGCGCACTCTTCACTGCCATCCGTGTAGTGTGGGTATGTAGTTGTGCGAATCGATTGTGGTTGAGTTGTACATTTGCACGTTATTGTTATTACGATTATGTCCTCTTTCTTCCGTATGAGGTGGTTGGTCTTTGGATGTTTGGTTATACAAATAATTCGAATGGGCTATGTGTAAGTGTACGCATTGCGGTTTGTTAAAGATTGAAGACGACTAGCTGCTGCACTGTATGAGAACCAGTAACTCTAAGGTGCTTCATTCATCCAACGTTCCCTTCGCTATGCCAGAGAGAGTTGTTCTGCTACAATGTGTCTGCATAATTCACGTTCAAAGTACGAAAACAATATCTAACCCAAGACGCACGCATTTGTTTCCATTAAAAAAAAAAACACACACACACAATAACTTATTCACAACAATCAGTATCGTGACACATCATATATAAAAAAGTATGTCGAAAGGATATCTATAAAAAGCGCTACAAACCAAAGTACCAATCGATTTTTTATTTGAGAAAAAATGGTTCAAAAAAAGTTGGAACCCCTTTTTATCGAAACAATCATAATGAACAGATATTTCCCCGCATAAAATGTTCCTTAGGGTGCAATGTTGTAAGTGGCTAGGAAGCTTATGCTGACAAACCCGTCCAGGAAAGGGAACGCTTAAAAGGGAAGCACTTAGAAAAACTGACGTGAAGTGAATAATAATCGTGCTAGCGATTGCCGAGTACTGCATTCGAATAACAACGAAAAAAAACATTGCTCTAACGGTGCAAATGAGTTCAGTGTAAAAAAAAGAATGGCGTTGAAAAAAAAGGGAAATAAAAAAAAACCAAACTCCATGTAGCGACTTGAGTTACGGTATCAAAATAAACCCCGTATTATTAAAACACCCCAAAAACTGTCCGTGTAAGGATCTCACTTACTGTGGTAATTCTCGCCCGCTTGTATAAGGAAGGGTGAGGTGGTATTGAAAAGCTGGAAAAACGAATCATATCCGCCGTGTTCCTTCTTTCGCTTTGCTAATGGATACAAATTAAATCACTTGCCACCACCACCACCTTTGAAAAGCGAATCCATCGACCTTTTTTACAGCAAGGGAAAGTGTTTGTGTGTCTGTGTTTATGTGTACGGTCGATTAATATTCATTCGTGTTCGAGAGATCCGCTCCATTCCCTGTGCTACTAGGGATTGCTGATCCATTTGCGTGTGCCCTCTTCGCGCGCCTACCGTGACCGAAGAATTTAGGGCTTAAGGCGAGCGCTTGTGTAGGGGTGGGCAAAACATCCCGGCACAGATTGCAAATCTCTACTTTTTTATCCCCAATGCTCCCATGGAAATGGAGGCATGAGCGATGAGGAAACATTTCAACGATGCCACCGGAACGGGATCTCATGTTTAACCATAGTTAAAAAAAAGGGAAAAAATGGGATGTTTTGTTACGACGACCCTGCCGCACAAAAGTTTGGAAGCGTTTTGAATATAGCCAATGTATGCGGAAAGCGTATACAGTGTGGCCGCTGGGGATTATAGGAGAGAAGGATGAACATCTTTTTAAACAGTAAAAAATAGCTACACACTAACATACCCACAGTGAATATTTTGAACAAGCAATCAGGGTGATTACAGTTGAAAACAAAGGGAGTGTTTATTTTCCAGGCAGGTGTGTTATTGTTTCTGCTCCGTTTTGGAAGATAAAATGAATCAATAAACAGGTTGAGAGATAGCAGATAACTCAAAAGGAATTTTAATATACAAAACTTGTTTTTATCATGATGTTGGTTCATGCTTATGCACCCTGTAAGGTCCTTTTTTGTGTCCTCTTCTGTATTTAGACTTATTACATTTATTACTACATGATTTTTTCTGTTGTTATGATAAATATTTTGCATAAGTTACAACATTTCTATAAAAAATAAATGAAGATATTTAACAACCAAAACTATTTTATCTGGTTTTTGTTCCGTAAAGAATATATGACCAATCCAATACGTTTTAGATTAAACCAAGCCACCAACATAGTTTGCTGAAAACTAGTTAAAACAATTACAAACACTGAAACTTGTCGCATGAAAATCACTAACCAGCTCAAACTCCAGAGAGGCACAGAATGAATGAAAAATGAACACAAAAAAACATAAATTAAAACGCCTCCTACAGCTTTTCTACACTCGCTAGTATGCTTTTGTACTCTTTTTTGGGTCGTGAAACTTACAGTTGAAACAGAAAAAGTCCGTCACACATTGCTACTGGAGTCGTTGGTCATCTAAATAAAAAGATAAATCAAATAAAAAACAAAAACCACACGAATGATGTGCGGTCGTGCCGGTAACATTCTCCCCCTAAGCCAACGTAAAAAAACAGAAAAGAAAACATAACTGAACGTAACAACACCAACAAATCTGCTGCTGTGCTAAATCGAGTTAGTGTGTACTGTTGCACACGGTAGAGTATGCCTTCTGTATCCTGGTTGCTTTTTTCGAATCTATTCCATTCTCTTCACGCGCCCAACATTGATGTTGCGATGGATGTTTGCGTAGGTGTTTCGGTCCATTTAGGTCGCAAAATCCTTGACAAGCGTTACCGAAGTAACCGTTGTGTTTCTGGATGATGCAGCTAACGTTTCCCATGTACCTTAAATTGTAAATAAATAATTCAATTTAAAAAAACAACTCACCCATTTCTGTCACTTGTTTACAATGGTTGGACATCGGTGTTTGCTATCGTTGGTTTTTGGTTTTTGTTGATATACTTTTTTTTAATTCTTTCAAAACTTCTTACTATATGTGATTCTAACAACAAAACTTTGTTTTGTTAGAAGATCTTGATTAAATATAATCTATGCTTAAAAGCACACACAATCACACTCCTCCGTAAGGGGTTAATACGGCCTAGCCATCATAAAAAAGTAAACAAACTACAAACAACAATAATCTATATTTCTGAATATTGTTTTAATTTTTTTTTAATGAATAATGCAGTTTAAATAAGATGTGCGTTAATAGTTGTAATATTTTGACTAGTCCATAAAGAAACAAAACTCTAAACATATTTATTGTATAACTTTCGTTACAGACTAAAGCTCGAGTGTGATAAGCTGGCGAGTGAAAAAACAGAAATGCAGAGACATTATGTTATGGTAAGTGAAAAAGTTTATCACATTATAGTCGCACTTGTGTTTATGTCCCATAACGAATGAAGCTACAATTCATCGTAAAAAAGGAACCTAATTGTTGGTGCTTTAATGACTTCTCCCCCTATCAACAATCGAAACACTCGGCTACAGCACGGTTTTTTGCTTCCCAAAGCTAGATATAATTTTCTTGCTGTTACTTCTGTTTGTCATCGATCCCGCCGAGCTATTTATTTCATTCGAAATAAACATCGTACGCACACATGGTTTGTTGATTGCTTTTGGAGACCGACATCAGACATCAACACAGCACATGGTCTAGAGAGACAAAGAATATCATTCTATTATCTGTCGTGCTCACTGTCGCCAAAGTGGGGTGTGGAGTAATACTCATATTCAGTGGTCGTTCAAGTAAATTGCTTTATTTTATTAGCGTGTGTTTTTGTATCAGATGGAAGGGAGTTTCTATCCGTCTTGTCCTGAGGAGGAAATTATGTTGATCATGAAAATTGACACTGTGTTTTAAAGACGCTTTCTTCTAATAGGAATAGCAATTTTCTAGAAACATGATCAGTGAAGGCAGATAAATAAGGCATACAAATGTGATTCTTCCAAAACGATTGAGTGATGTAAGATGACTTTTCTACGTTTCCTTCTACTTCCCTATTTGTTACATAAATAAGTATCTAATTAAATAAATCTTTACTTTGTTGAAACCAAGCTAGCAGCACTGATTGTCAACATATAGCACTTTCCAATGTACAAACTACGACATTCAATCGGATAGCTTAAAAATTAAACGTTTCTTGTAAGATCAAACACCGTATGGTGCAGCTTGAAGCTAAATGGTTTATATTCTAACCATATCGATCTGATCAGTTGAGCAATCAATGTAGTTTGAAGCGTCGTGTATACGTCAAACATTGTTTTGTGAGTGATAAGATAATATTGCCTAAACTGAGAATATGCCTTCACTGCATCTCCTCCATACCCTCAACATTATTCATCGATTCCATGTTAATCTCAACGCATGAACGGACGCGGCATGTTTAAGGATTAGATAAGAGTAGAATTCGGTTATAAAAGGAACTCCAGAATACAGACCGTCGCAGATGCTGCTTGCGCTTTGGCTTATCGAAATACGTTGCATTTCGAATCGAATTCCAATCGACTTGACTCGAACGCTTCCATTGCTTGTGGGCCCTTGGAGTGGAATTAAATGCTTTAAGGACCACTAATCCAACAAACCTACGCAGCTTAGAACATCCCATGTTACGAAGAGCCAATTGTTTCTCGTCGGTGTGCGGTCGTTCATCTGGAAAAGCTTCTAGCAGTATCAGTTGGACTTGAAAGCAAAGCAAAGCACTGCTAGCTGCACTTCGCTGTACTAGAGGAATCGGTTGGCCTCAAAGCAAGTGAGATCATGTAGCATAGAAAGAAGAAGCAAAACTAAAGCCATGCCAAGTTCAGACTAGGATAGATAATTCCACACCAAGGAGCGCACGAGCAGACCCCAATGTACCTTGTAATGTACATTTCTACACTATTGCTGCTGGTGACACTCCAGATGTAATTGGTATTCCTGTCTCCTACGAGCAATTTCGTTTTATTATTTTATATTTATTATCAATTAAGAAGCACATCTATAACGACGGCTTTCCCTTATCCCTTTTGCATCCGAGCACACCACCAGCACGGGTCGTTTTTCGGCCAACTAGGTTAGAGTTAGTATTAATGGAATGCTGGTGCGACGGCAAGTGTATGGTGCACCATCACAACCAACCACAAACATACCGCAACAGCAAACATCCTTTCGTGGTAGCAAGCTCGGTAAGGACATGTGTATGCAGCCAGAAAGGATTAGCAGCATAAGCCCTTCGAGAGATGGAATCGGGATTCGGTTTATGGTTTCGGGAGAAAGTTTTCCTACCAGATCGGTTGTGTCGTTTGTACTTTTTCACTGTGTAATAAGGGAAATTAGTCGCAACGGTGTAAAATGTTGTTGCAGCATTTGAAAAGTGTGTTGATGTTCAATTGTGGCAATCGTTGGATATTCATAAAATGTATATTTAAACGCTTCGTTACTTTTTTTTTACTACAATCTACATTTTGATATACATTTAAATCCAAAACCATCATAAGAATACATTTGAAAAATATGGAGGTCAAGATATGGATGAAACGAGCTGACTCACAACTTTGTGTTAAAATTGATGCTACCGGAATGGTTTGGTTTTTTCGCTGGACCGTAACGTTGGCGCTAAAGAGTGTTGAATGATGTTTCCAGTTCACATCGAGAGGCACCGGCAATGGAAACACTTTTAGATGCCAGATCGCTTTCAAAGTGTACAAAGTAACTGCTGATGGTGCCAAAATGCTTTCCTTTTCCGTTTTGCACTTTTCGAGCGTGCACTTGTGCTTTCCGTCGACCGTTTCAACGTATCAAAGAAAACCGGCTTTGTGTAAGCATTGAGGCGAGAAAACTCGCTCACAATGTAATAAATTACGATAACAATACAATTTAATACATCAAATACGTTATGAACGAGGAGACCCACCAGTCAAGTGAATGCATAAAACTGGTCACACTGAACGAAGCCCACCGCATGGTAGAGCAAATAGTGTAAAACACTGTGAGCGATAGTGGACAAGAGAGGATAGAGCCACGGGCACTATGTGGCATTGTACCCTCCATCACTATATCCGTCCGTCTCATCCGCGTCGCCGAGATCGAGAACTTTCTACATAATCATAATCATAAATTTGTTGCACTTAATACAGCACCACCGTGCTCAAGTGTGTACGTTACGCGGCGAATGCCCGGAACCAAACGTATGTCGTGAGGTTCGAGTGCAAAAGTTCAGTCGTAAGCGGTTAGCTGCATATCATGCCGTTGCATCCACCGTGTCCTCGTCTATTTGCTTCCCTCCGCTGGGCGCTTAGTCAGAGTCCCCTCTCCACACACACGGCCACACATTTTATGGTCATGTTCTGGCGAGTGTTCGCGTGCAAAGTCTAGCCATTCTCACTGTGGTAGGGTGGTGGTTTTGGGAAGGGTGTTCGTTCGGTTGGCCATGAGAAAATTGATGGTTTTCGGTGGAATGGACTTTGCAGAGCGAACGGAGATGACGATATATATGTACGAAGTGGTTTTGCTCTGGTGGTTGAAATTATGAAACTTATGAGCGCGAGAGATAGATTTATGACACCTACCCCGTGATTAGACAAGTCATTTCGCTTGGCCAACTGTAAGCGTTAGTGAGCGAGTAAATGCTTTGCTTGAACTGAGTGTGATAATTATCTTAAGTTTAAAAGAGATGTTTTTTATATATTCCTTGGGCGTTTTGCAGATGCATAGAAATTCTTAACAATTTATTTCAATAAAAACACATGTGTTAACGTTGAAATAAATTATTTCTAAATTGTTTCAAACACTCACACCCAGGTGGTTGGATTACTTTCGGTGGTAAAAGTTTATAAAAAGTAAAACTGTAAGAGAATGGAACGAGATGATACAATGTAATCTATCAGTTTATGTGCGTGTATTTTATTGTAACCACGTTGCCCGTTGCCTTTTCCACTACTATGACTAAACGCGCGGTTTTAGCTGCTCCGATGCACTTCCGCTTTTGGCTGGCTGGTAGATAGTTTTCATCGCATGCGAATGTAACTCCGCGCAAAAGTAACTCCCAACATCTCCTAGTACGCGGAGTACATTTGAAATCGTTTCTTTTAATGTAGCCCCCCACCGTTGGTCGGTGGAAAATCATGAAAGCAACACCACCTAGCAGAAGACCTGACTGCACATCGTGCAAACCACTGTAGTAAAAGCGGAAGAGGGCGTAGAGACATTCCCACCTACGTTTCGCTCACACCCCGAAAACATTCTGTTGCACATTGCGCCGCTTTGTGTCAGATTCACCGATTGATCGAGACTGTATGTGTGTGTGTGTGTGTGTCTACATCATCTCACGACACTGTAATTTTTGTATGCATTTCTGTAAGTGCGAGGTGAAGGACGTGTATGTGTCTGTGTGAGTTAGTATGAGGTTCACTTCATATCCTGCACTTTCACCCCATTTTTGGAGGGTCCATCTCTCGCTCGTTGGCTTTTTTGCTGGCTATGATCAGTAATGATACTGTTGCTACTGCTGCTAGCGCGCTCCTTCTGATGACGATGATGGTTATGGTGTAGAATAGATACATGGTTCGTTCGTTATGTTGTCATGGTGTGTTCCTGCTCCTTGTTGCCCAACGACCGACACGACGGAACACACCCGACTGATGATCAAGAAGGCTCTCGGTGCATCAGGAGGGGCGCTGTGTACCAAGAGGATTGCATCATTGCCACATCATACGGGATGTGCCTGTTAGTGAAAAGGCAAACGAAGGGTAACAGCAGCAAAAGAGACTGTAAATATTTTTCCAGAGATTTTCCTTTTTTTTCAATGGTGCTCTTCAACCAAAACCTCTAGCAAATCTTGTTCACCCTCCCAAACGCTCCTAGGATTCCCTGTTGTGGCGTTGCTTGGACAGCCGCAACATTTTCACACATCGTAACTTAAAGCATTCCGTACTGCAGACTACTGCACGGCAGATAGAGAAGAAAGAACAAAATGTTTGCGTACACAACACACACACACACACACACACACACACACACACACACACACACACTTCTCTGCACTTTCTCTTTGCATACAGAGTGAAATCGATGATCGTACGTTGCATTTTATTCGATACATCAGCTCTCAGAGCTGCATCTAATCGAACGATACATTCTTACCGGATGTTCCCTTCCATTAGTTCCGGACCAAAGGATGACAGAGTGGGCGGTGGTGTATGAAAATACATTCCACTTTTCCTAGGATGCATCGTTCATTCGTGTTGTGTGCTCTACCCTATGGGTGAAAACATATTCTGAGAGAAGTGCGGAGCAAGTGAACGATGGGGAAAAAACTTTTAAACTAAAATTGAACCACCCATACATGGGTGCATGTGTAGTACCATTATGCATTCAGTTGCTGCTGCTGGCTCATAGCCGCAACAACAACCACACGAAGTAACCGCTTTCGGCTCTGCCACCAAGCTCTGCCAGCAGCTACATCCTTGCGCTTCCTTCTCACCATACTTAACACCGCTTAGCCTGTTTCGAACGCTCGTACCGTTCTGTTCCGTTCGCTTTTTTTGTGTTCTTTTAGATGATTGTTGCTATCCCTTCCCTTACAACGTAACCCAGTGGGGAGGGGGGGAGAGCAAAGAGGTGGGAAAATAAGAGAAACGTGTTCCGGTATATTAATGCATTTTAGGATGCATCCCGCTTCTCGTGCCCAACTATTTGTGCACGGTGGTAGGAGGGCTAGTGAGGACGAACAGGACGAGCAGACAGACAGACGTACAGTCAGACAGAAGCAGACATCTCTTGTTGTAGCTGGGGCTGGAACATTGTTTTGGATCCTGCCGGTACAAAACCACATCCGATGTTTCTAAGTGCACCCGGTCCACCAGGCAACCACTCAGAATTGTTCCGGTTTTTGGGAGCAGCATCGAAGAGGCAGGTGTGGAGCTGGTAGAGTTAGTAGCACTCTTCTGGTACGTGAAGAAACGGTTTGTTCCGGTACATGTGCGAGTAGGAAACGGTTTCAGAATATTTTCTTCGTTCAGGGGAAACGGACGTTGCGGTGTGGTGCTTGGTCTCCCCTGGTCTCCAGGCGGTCTAAACCCTTTAGTGAATCTTTGGGAAGAAATTAGTTTCCTCAGGGCACACACTCTGCACGTGGGCGAAAGGATGTGCACGATTGTGCTAGTGCTAGTGATTGGACCTCTCGACCATCTGCGGCTAACCAAGGTTATGCCGGAACGATCAAGGAAGGTCAGCTAGGTCTCTCGGCAGTAAGAAGTGGTGCCCGCTGATAGCAGAGCATCGGTCAGAAGCCACTTCATAGAAGCGAACCAGCTTGTTTCGTGATAAGTGGGTTAGGCCATCATCGTACCACTTGTGCAGGGCAACCCCAAACGTTTCGCCAACATCATGCAGCATACCATCTATTGGCTTCTAATCAGCAGCAGAACGGAGGGAAGCTGTACCGGTTGTAGGTGGTTTGGTGTAAATTTACTACCGTGCACATGTTGCCTTTTGTTCTGTTGTTGTTGTTTTGAAAGCTTATGCTCGATGTTGGTTGCGTCTCGCTTTACTAGTTCGAAAGAATGAACCGGGATGGTGGGCGGATGCGGTGTGTAAGTACCACAAAATATGCTGCCTAATTGTTTGCACGTGTGCAGGTGGTGGTACAGGTGATGGTGATAACAAGTGTGTGAGAGGCAAGCGCCGGTCGAAAATGTTGTTCGTAATGAATTTTTCACTTCAGTGTTTGGATGCAAAACCGACAATTTCCATTAATAATGCTTTCTGACCACTTATGCAGAAGCCTTGCAATCCATACCATAAATCATGAAATCAAATAAAAAAGAATCCCAATGTGTGTGTGAAAGGGCGATTGCATTGTAGGGTTGTGCAACTTTAACCTGCCCTTTTCATATTCATGGAGGCAGAAATCGTAATAGGTGGAAAAAATAATATAAAATAGCATACATATGTGGAAGTCTTTTATTGGCCCCGCAGGAAGTAAAGTGATGTAGAGAGACGTGATGTATGTAAATGGAGATAGGTTTTAGATGCATAGAGAATCCATATATCTTGCTCTCCGCTTGTTGTTTCGTATTCTCTTCAGCTCTTCTTCGAAAGCAGACTTGAAGATGGACATGCATGTGATTGTGGAGTGTTGCATAGGAAACGAAAACATTCAGAAAGCAGAGGGGGGAGGTTATTGGGCCAAAATGTTAGCAAGTTGTGCATCTTTGCATTCTTCATGCACTTAGAAACAGCTGGTATGTGAACTGGAGGAGCAGCTTTTGAATATGCGCTTGAAGTATCGTTACCATTCATGGATTGTTTTAAAGAGCATATTATTCATTTAGGTAAGGTTTTCTTTAACCACCTTTTTGTAATAAATTTACAATTTTTACTGCAAATGCTCAATAAAAGTTTACCAGATATTTTGAATAATGCATAATTATTTTCATTTTATTTTTATCAAACTGCCTTAAAAAACATAGAAGTTAACATAATTGTACGCGGTATTTCGAATATCCACTAAAGACAGATTTCGCAGTTTTCAGCTGTAATACCTCTAAAGTATTCAGTATAGCAGTATAGTAGTATCAAAATAATTATTTCGTTGGTTTAAAACAAAAAACCAACATGATTTCGTGTTTTAATGGTTTTTAAAAGGTCATCAAAAAGGCCATTTAAATTGCATTTGAAAATTGATTCATAAAATTATTACAATTTACTCAAAGAACTGTCTTTTTTTTTAAACCTCGTATCTGCGAATCTGCACATATCACCGGTACCGTGTATCTTGGCTGCTACCTGTAGTTGTTTGGCGACCTGCACATAGTAAAATGTTAAATGTTTAAATTAATTTATGAATCATATCAATTTAACAAGTATTCTATCTCGCTCGTTTTCGGTTGCCTCACAATGCTGAGCTTATGTTTCACGCGACTCGCATTTTTCTCTAAGCTTGGCACTTTATTTTCATTTTAAAGTCATAGCGATAATAATTCATAATAACTTTATTATGACCCTCGGGAAATTCTTCACACGCTGTATTTACTTTTTTTTTAATATTTTCTCCATTATGTCACTCGCTCAATTTCCTCATTCGGTGTGCTGTGTAGCGTCAGGCAGCAAATTCAGTGCGGCGATCGGGATGCAAATAGCCGCACGCACGGGTGGTAGCGAATGGAAAGAAACATAAAACTTTGGCAACGTGAAATGGCCACGGTTGGTCGTGATCATGTGTCTCTCGTGTTCGTGCTCATCCAGCTTGCCGGGCGTTTGTTCCTTTCGATGTAGTGCAATAATTTTATTCTTTATGCAAATTTAAGCATAACACCAGCCCTGTTATGAATCGTTCCCTGCGTCATCATCTTCAAGTCTCAACTGTGGCGGGGAGTCATGGCCTATAGCCCCATCCTCAACCGGAAAAGAGGTGCTAGATGAAAAGGGCACGACTTTCGATGACGGCTCTTTAATATTCTACTCTACGATGAAAATCTCCACCGTTAGTAGACCAAAGGGCCCGTTCTCGTGGTTCCGTGTCTGGAACCGGAAGTGGTTGTAAGTGGTAAAAATGATGGTGAACATTTTGACCTCATCGTTCAACCGGCACTAACGTGAAAGCTAGCGACGAATGGAGACGTT
>KB696946.1:0-10970 GCA_000349165.1 Anopheles christyi | reverse complement strand
GGTGGAAATTGCCTTTTTTGTTGAATATAGAGAACAAACAAAACCGCTGCAACTTCTTCCCTACCCGCAACTAAAAGGGGACTTTTTTGCTAACTTTGTTGTTGTACTTTCGTTCGACAGCCACTCTACTTCCCGGAAAATTCGCCCGACGGTCACAAGCTGAACGTGGAGGAAAAGAAAACTCGCGTCCGCGGTCCAGGCGAGGGTAGTGGCCGAATGAACAGTGGTGGAGGTGGTATGGGCAACACTAACTCGAACGGTCCACGGTCGGGCGGCGGTGCAGGTTCGGGTCAATCCCGACCGCCCGGCGGACAGGGTGTCGGTTCGTCTAATCGAGGCGGCGGCGGTGGTGGCGGTGGTGCCGGCCAGCGCAGCCTTGGTGGTGGTAATGTCGGTGGTGGTGGAAGCGGTGGTGGTAACCGGGGCAGCGGCGGTGGCAGCTACGGCCAACGCTCGGACCGGGGCAACAACGTCGGCAATGGGCAGCGATCGGTCGGCAACGGCAATGCCATCAGTAACCGGGGCTTTGGCTCGGGCTACTAAAATGGTACATCGAGATAACACGAGAGGGGAGGGTGTGTGTTTGATCTAACCCGCTAGTAGCCACGCCCATCTGTATCTCTCTCTCTCTGTCTCTCTGTTTTGAGAGGGCTGGAAAAACACCCCACACCATAATCGGGTCCTGATTCGGAAGAGATAAGTGCTGGTCCCAGCAAAAAAAGAATCATACATAAACTTAACAGAAAAGAAGAAGCATGACAAAAAGCAGCAACAGGCCAGGTCAAAAGCTGTGTGACGTGATTGCGCAACCCTCCTCTCCCCCACCAGCACACACTGAGTGACGTGAAAAGGCGAAGAAACGGCGAAAAGAAATTTGATTTAGCAGGCCCTCTCCAGTCTAAAAATTCCGCCTAGGCGAAAATGCTGTGACACCTTTATAGAGCAGATCGAAAAAAAAAAACACTAACACCTTACAAACCAACCCACAAACACACAATCTGAAGAAGTAATTGAGCTTTTATGTTCAGATGATTCTATCGATAGCAATCGTTTTGTATAGAAGAAAAAGGGCTTAATTTGCTAAGTTGTCCTTTTTAATGCGATTCTTTCTGTTTCTTACCCGTGCTGCAGTGCAGTACCCCACGTGTGCAACGTTGCCTATTGTGTTGTGTGTACGCCCTGTTCATTCAATGCAAAATGCCTGCCCTTGGGGTCCTCCATTGGAGAGGGGAGAGAGATAGAGAGACAGGGAGTGACTGTGTGACCCCTACATGAAGTACACTCGCGAACTATTCAAGACTTCGCGGTGTGATGAAAGCGACTGAACTGAAACTAGAAAGCAAACTGCAGCAAACCTAATACTACAAAAATTGAGAGAACAATAACGAAAACTACCAAACAGCAAAGGTCCAATAATTACGCTAACGACCGAAGGCCACCTCCAAAAATTTCCCTTTTTTTTCTCAAAACACCTAAGAAGATTCCAATCGTGTAAAATCTGAACCACTGCTTCCTTCCGGGGTTGGTGCGATTATACGGAAAAGCGAATTAGGAAACAGACACACTCACACAGCGAGATGAAACAGAAAAACAAACAAAAAAGAGCTATAGAAACTATAATTACTTATAGAATCCTACGAATTACGCTATAGACAGTGACTTGCAAAGATAAGGGCTACAGAGAGAAAAAGGAAGGAAAGAGCATAACAGTAAGATAAACCTATACTAACAACGTCAACTATAATAATGTGTATTAGGGCAATCGAGTTTTCCGGCCTGCTAAGAACGGGAAGGAAGCAAAAGGAGCAGGGCTGGCTTTTTCTAGGAAAAAGTTGAACACATTACGCTAGCATTCACCACCCCTCCATGATGCACACACCACCACCAGACACACGGACCTCCCAACCGACACACACTACTTCATCAGTTCCAGGGAGGAATCAAAGTGCTTTTCGCCACTGTTTTCCCCGAATTGTTGTAGGTTGTACGATTTTCCCTCTGGGTGCCAGAGTGTGTGTGTGTGTGGGTGTGTGCTTTTCCGTGCTTATGATGAAGCTATAAAGGGACGCTTCGGTTTTCCGCTGGAGAGTTTTTTTTTTCTTCTACTCGGGAAAAGCGTCGTTGCAACGAGGTCACACAATGGAGAATGCAGAATGAACAAGAGAGCGAAAGAGAAACAGAGCGAAAGAGTGGTCTAGGATAAAGATAGCAGGCAACTTTTCTATTCTTTCTATATTTTCTCTAAGTATGGCAGTGTAAAGTAAAGCATAAAAGAAAATAAAAAAGAACATAACAAGTACACCACGCCGCTGTTGGAGGGAACAACATCACGGTTCTTTTCCACGGCGGACTGGATAAATTATAAAAAAAACAAACAAACAAAAGCAAAAGAGAAAAAAAGCATATACAAAATAGTTTTTACTTAATTTTCTTTTCTTTTTGTGTGCAGTGTATTCAGCAAGATCACGAAAGAAGATTGTGTAGGGCAAAAAATAGACACCCCACAGGATACGATTAAAAGTAAAAACAAGAAAAAACGATTATCTCGATACTTAACATTAAGTTAAACGCAGACTAAACATTGTGGAAATAGTTTGAATCAATTGTGTACTAGTATCAGTGAATATTAAGTTATAAATGTGTTTTTTTTATACTATATGCTAGTATTTCGCCTTTTCCGGCTAAGCGAATAAATGATGGGATTAATAGTAATACCTGCTGATTTAAGTGGGGAGTATGCGTCGAACAATTATTCATGAGGGCGTGGGGGGTTTGCTGGAAATATGGTATGAGTGATAATCCGAATATTCGAATTAAGAAGTGTTTTCCGTTTTCTTTGCTAAAATTCAAATCCCTTTGTATATTCCAAACGGTTCTTTTTATACCCCTCGTCATATCATCCTTCCTAACGGTTAGTTACACAAGTGTAACTAATCAGTTCGTGTATTAGTGTTTGTTTCGAATTTTAAATGTATTTGCGACAGGGCGACACGTGTATGCTGCGACATCCCCGGCAACAAATCGACATTTACGTTTCTGGCGACACCCAATCCAATCCCCAACTAGTTTAATAGTGTGCGTACTATAGTATTCAAAATTGATTGAAATATATATATATTTTTTTTCATAATCGTGGATATCAGACTATCAGATTCAATGGCAAGTGTCAAAACTAATATTAAAGGATAATAAAACAGTACAGAAATTAAGATTTTATGACAAATTTTAAATATATCTAGTAAAAAGAGATACATGAGGATATGTTAAGTTCAGTCTTACGATTGAGCTTGGCTAGGAAACTATTTAGATCCTTGAAACTTTGAAAAAATAAATAAACTCGTCTTCAACGACCAATTTTAAATTACTGCTACGAAATCATGTGTAATTGTTGTGCTCTTATCATCAATAAATTGCTCCTCACTGTCTTATACCATTGTAAGGTTACCCACAGGATCCTTGTAGCATTCCGAAAACATCATCTTACAATAAGAGTTGCATAATCTTTTGACAGTTTCTGTGTAAGTAGATATTGAAGATATGCGGAAGTTTTTTTTTTCCTTCATTGTAGCCTAGACCGTCGTAACGGGTTTAAATTATTTCATCAGATTTGCGGGAGCGGTCCATATCTGAATAGTTTGCCCATGAAATGCTTCTTCTTGGCCAATAAAATTATAAATGTAATACAGATAGCACGCAAGCCATGCAGCACCTTCAAATCTCTCGCGATAGGAAGGCCTTTTTTTAAACATATTTATTTATATCAACCCAACAAATAACGTTGTCGTAAGCCATGCACGCTGCTGCTCGATACTACCGTCTGTCATGGTGCCAGCCCGCAATGTGACACATCTCTACGTAAGCAGGGTAATTGTCAAGCAGCACTCGGACGTTTTGACGGAGCAAAAACAATACAAATACAACATTGGTCGGTTGGCAGTCAGGTGGAGTGGATTGAAAATTCGTTTGCTACACAGGCAAAACCACATGAAACCGGACAAAGTGAACGAAGATGACCTGCCGGCACCGAATCATCTCGTGTGTTTGCTCTGGCTGCTGGTCCATACCGTCGTCACCTGGATCGAGCAGCTGATGCGCCTGGTGAAACGGTGCCGGAAGTCACTGCAGCACCTGCGACCATTCGGCACGGCGCTGGAATCGTGCCGCCTGATGCAATCGCGCCAGTTCGTGAAGCAGCACCTGGTACCGGTGTCAAAAGTTCCGAAGCATCTGGTCGTGCTGCTGGGACCGGAACGGCCCGACTATCAACGGCTGGCGCAGTTCATCTTCTGGTCACATGCAGCTGGCATTGAGTACGTTAGCTTCTACGATCACAACGGTAGGGGTAGTGGCTTTTTGGTTGTTTCCTTTTTTTTTTTTTTTTGGTTTTTTGGAACCATTCAAGCTATCCACTGATGTTTCCATCATTCCGCCCTATTTCAGGAACGATTAAACGCAACAGCGAGGAAATTAAACGCTACGTCAGTGATGCGCCACTAGAGGAGAATGATCACATCGTCTGGTCAGAGCGTAGTTCCGAAACGGCGAAGAATGGGAGGATTCCAGCCGGAAGAGGGAAGCGTACGCTGGTCAGCTTCCTGTCGCCCGAGAACGGTAAACAGGGGCTGGTAAGCTTGTCCCGTTCGATCGGTGAGTCTGTCCGGCGGCGCGATCTGTACGCGTCCGACGTTAGCATCGAATTTCTCGACAACCGGCTGCAAGCATCGCCCGGCTACGTGCCGGATCCGGATCTGGCCATCTACTTCGGCGAGGTTTGTTCCACGTACGGTCTGCTGCCATGGCAGATACGACTGACCGAATTTCTGCCGCTCAGCCGCCGACTGCAGGACAGTACCGAGCAGCACTTTGTCAACTGTTTGCTTCGGTTTGCCAAGTGTGAGCAGCGGCTGGGCACGTAAAGGGCAGAGCACTACTGTGTTCGCTGTGCAATATGAGGCTGACAGAGCCACAACATAAAAAAAACGCATACATCTGGAGCACAGTTACTAGACCAATGTATAGTAGGCAAAAAAAAAGAAAGAAAATGTAATTCCCTCCCCTACATAGCAATAAGTTTAACCAGTTTAGCTTTTAAATTTCTAGCATCTTGGCTGTGTCTGTGTGTCACAGTTGTCGAGAGATATGTTTTGTTTGTTTATATAGACGAGGAAAAGAGGAAAATAATTATTCGCGAAGATAAAACATAATATACAAAGAATTCTATAATGTGGTCTGCCTTAACGCTGTTAATATTTATGAGAAATTTATTCATGCACAGAACAGGGGATAGAGCAATAAGCCTATCCCAAAGGAGCATCCAATTTGATTTATTACATCATCACGTTATAATGTTTCAGCCCAAACCTTTCGCGGGAGGATCAGCTTAAATATTAATTTCCCAGCACCAACTGCTAAACAAGTAGGAGGAAACTTGTAGTTGTAATTTTTCGCACCATCAACTTCGATTGACTCAATAAATGGATAACAATAAGCGCGAATTTGAATAATAGAAACCCCAGCATTAAACTTATCTGTTCCATGCAAGCGTTTTAAATAATTCCGTTGAGCAAACAGGACCAATAAGGAGGACTGCCGACCTTGAGCACTCCTTGATAGTGAAAATCTACAAACTTCCCCGTCTCCCCCGTGGTTGACGTCAGAATCGATTGACTCGTTTTTATCGATTTCCGATAAACCCCTGCATCCTTCTCCGTTTTTATGACGAATCGAATGAGCACGTACCTTAACATTCCCGCTGTTTTGGATTTTGCGCCACAGTGTACCTTTGGCAATGAAACGAGCGGCGTCGAAAACCGTACAGAGCCCAGTATGTCTGCCGCAGAGCCGGACAAGGATCGTAGACGATGCAGCCCCGCTGCACTATGTTGGTTACTGGGACGGTCAGGGGCTAGCGACGCTCGCTAACAACGGTCAGTCCGCAGTGGTAGGTAAGATGAGACTGGTTAAAAAGAAGCTCCCACTCCTAATCTTAACATCTAACACCACACGTGGAAGCTAACGCTTAGCGATCGCCACTTTCGGCCGTTCATGGTGGGTGGTCCGCTCGGGGGCGTGTACCTGTTCGAGCAGCTTCACTTCCACTGGGGACCGGACGATACTGTCGGCAGCGAGCATTTGCTGGACGGGCGGGCCCACTCGATGGAGGCACATCTCGTGCACTATAACGCAAGGTACGGCAGCTTCGGCGAGGCGCTGAACAAGCCAGACGGGCTGGCGGTGGCTGCACTTTGGCTCGATGCACAGCACAGCGATGGTGCCGACTGGCGCCCACTGGAGCCGATTGTACGTGCGCTCCGGTACATCCGAGAACCGGGCACGCGGACCACCACCGCCCTACTATCCGACTGTTTGCGCTGGTTGGCCGGGTTGGAGCTTGGGAGGCATTACTACACCTACCACGGTTCGATGACTACCGCACCGTATTGGGAGAGCGTTACCTGGCTCATCTATCGTACGCCGATCTGCATCTCCTCCCGCCAGACGGCTGCATTTCGTCGGCTGTTGTGTCGTTCCCGTCACTCCGATGCCACCGGTGGTCTCGCACCGATTACCAGCAACTTCCGCCCGGTTCAACGATCGACCGCTGGTAGCTGCGCGTTCGGATTGGTCTTTGTACGCGACAGTGTATCTGCGCTGCGCGCCAAACTTTAAACGATTTACCAATTGGCTATTTGTACGTTTTCCCTTCTGTGTTTTTTTTTATTGTCGCTTCAAATTATAAAGTGGATGTGTATGTTTGTGTGTGCGCGAACAGGATTATGTTTTTTGATACAGCATGGTGCCATAAAGGAAGTAAAGAAAGCAAACGGAAAAAGGAAAAACTAAAAGGTTGAATTCTGGTTTAACGACCGCTTTTAACGGATTTCTGCTAATGGGCTCTTGTTGAAGCGAGGTAGGGGTGTTTATGTTTCCCTTTTTTTGTTCAAATCCCATATTAGACAATTTTCTATCATTCAATTCTACTAATTTCAATTCATTAAGTTTGGTGATATAAAGAGGCATTAACATATCATTAGTCAAGAAAAAAAAGCCGATCCCCAAACAAATGAGAAAAAATCGGTATGTTGTGTGTGTCTTGTGTGAGAGTATGGATCGACGAGTATGCGAAGAAGCAGTGAGGGTAAGGAACGCGAAAGAAGGGGGAGGGGGAGAGGCTGAACAAGATTAGGGTGTCGCCCCTTCCATTCGCCCGTTCCGTAAGCGCAGTGCGCCGGCTGTACATGTACAGTGGAGCGAGTTGTAGTATTCGTTCCAGTGTTAATACCCCAAACCTAAAACCTAGAGCGCCATTTTACGTCCCTCGATGGAAATGTCGACCGCACGGCGCGTCGAGTTCAGTCTCTTCTGGTCGATAAATTTCTTCAGATGCTTCTCATAGCGGTTCAGCTTCTTTTTCGCAATCTGTGGTACCATAAAAAAAGACGAGAGAGCAAAATAAAATACAACAAAAAGCATTATTCTTTGCTGTCGCGCGTCTTCCTAGGAAAAGAGGTGGGAGAAATAATCACACACCATCCAAATACAACAACTTACACTGCTCATATCTACATCAATTTTGGATTTCGGGCGCACGATGTATTCCTTGTCGGAGGGCATCGGAACACGTGCCCGCTGAATCCAACCCTTATCGCCCGGCCGTAGCGTTCCTCTGTTGTAACGGGAGCAAATGATAAAAAAGGTATAGGAATTGATTATTGCCACAAATTTGCATACTGGCTGTGGCTGACTGTTGTACTTACTTGTCCGCCTCGGTAAAGGGCAATCCCTTCTGGTTCTTGCTGGTGGAGGCCGCCGAATCTGGTGACGGTTTACGTTTGCGTGGCATTTGCTGCAGATCGCGCTGTTGACGTTCCTCGCGCGTCATCGCCTTGAAGTCGGTGCTGAGGTTGAAGATTGGGCGGCACCAGTCGGCTATCAGCCTTCCGGCCCGGTCACGGTTCAGCTTTGTTTCGTTCGGGTGCTTATACAGATACATCACCGCCTTTCCAATTCCCGACTGCCGAAGGTAGGA
The DNA here is from genome assembly GCA_000349165.1 of Anopheles christyi. NCBI lineage: Eukaryota > Metazoa > Arthropoda > Insecta > Diptera > Culicidae > Anopheles > Anopheles christyi. Next base: position 2,941 of record KB696946.1, on the reverse strand, counting down.
CCTATCGATGGTAGGAAACTACGAAGGGTTGAAAGAAGGTGTGAGTGAGTTCGAATAATTTGATTTTTTTCATTAATTAATTTACTAAAAGTATGATGTTATACGTAGGATCGATAAAAAGGATATCCTACTTGCAGCCATATAGAAGAATTAAAAAAAAAACATGAAAATACTCACGTCCGACAGCAGCTTTAGGATGCTTTCTCGTATCTGAAGACACGGCAGCGCCTTGTTTGGCAGCGGCGCTATCCAATCGGTAAGCACATTCAGCACGTTGTGCTCGAGAAACGCGAGTTGCAGATCCTTCTTGATCAGCTGCGACATGGCGTGCTTCAACATGGCGATCTTCTTGGTCGCCGGTTTACCCTCCACGTTAAGTTGCCGGTCGTTATCCGCTGCTTGGCGCATCTGCTGCAGCAGCTGTGCAATCTGATCATCATTGTCGTTGATCAGGTCAATATCATTCCGCTTTCGTCGGCGTGACTTTTCCTCCTTCTTTTTTGCCATCATTATGTCAAAATCCGACATAAACTGGCCCCTGAGGGTGAATTTACAATTAAAACATGCATGTAAGTCATGTGCATTACTTATGGATAGAATGGCAGCGCCATCAATGCTTCTACGATTTACCCACCTTTCTGAACCATCGTCCTTGATACCGTCATCATCGGAATCGATGATTGTCTGTTTGCCTTTCGCTTGGCTGTTCTCCGCCTCGTCTTCACCGGAACCAGCCCCATCCTCGGGCTGTTCGGTCCGCTCTTTGTCCTCATTGCCCGCACCTTCATCCTCGTTCTCGTCGTCGTCCGAATCGATTATTCGCTTTGCCGGCTTGCCGTGCTTACCCGAGGTGCTCGGTCCGGCCTTATCCTCCTTATCACTCGCCTTCCCGCCAGCCATCGACGGGCTCTTGCTTCGAGACACCGATCGCGAGCTGCGACTACGGCTACGACTAACGCTACGGCTCACGCTACGACTAACGCTGCGGCTCACGCTACGACTAACGCTTCGGCTACCGCTGCGGCTGCGCGACTTTGACTTGGACGAACGGGACCGCGAGCTCGAGGCCGAACCAGAACGGGAGCGGGCTCGGGAACGGGATCGTGAGCGGGATCGGGAGCCAGATCCGGAGCGAGACCGGGAACGTGATCCGGAGCCGGAGCGTGAACGTGAGCGGGATCGAGAACCGGACCCGGAACGGGAGCGTGAGCGTGATTGTGAGCGGGATCGCGATCTTGAGCGAGAGCGCGATCCAGACCCGGAACGTGATCGCGACCGAGAAGGTGTACGGACCCGTCGATGGGACGAGTTACGACTTCCCGAACGACTGCGACTGCGGCTCACGCTACCCGAGTTGCTGCGACGGTTGCGGGACTGCGTCCTGCGTCGACTCTGGCGCGATGTGCTACGACTCTTGCGCGAACCGGTCTCGCTGACCTCCGAGCCGCTCCGACGGCGGCGACGGTCCGGCTGTGATGAGCGACTGTCGCGTGAACCGCTCCGGTTGCGTTCCGGCGATCGAATTTTACTCTCAGCATCCGACGCTACTGGCTCCACCGACGTCGTGTTTGCGTCCTTGTCACTGTCCACGGGTGGTACAGCTACGGCATCCACCTGTGGCGGCTTCTCCTTTCCATCGCTGGTATCATTTGCGATCTGGTCTGTATCATCCGGTAGCTTTGTCTCGACGTTAGGTTCTAGCTCGCCAGTGGTCACTTTCGGATCGTCCCCATTCGGTGGTTGCGGAACCACGGCGACCGGCTCGCCGTTGGCTTCCATCGCGGAAAAGCCTTCCGTTCGGATAGTCTCGTGTAAATTATAGAGACGCTGATTGTAGTTTTCAGATATCGATACTAGCTAAATGGGGAAAAATTAAAATGCGTGAAAGGCGTATCAAAACACTGTTTTTAAAATGGCGTCTCTCGCAGGCCACTTTGCTTGCGGTGGTGCAATGAAGCACCCGAAAACATTTATTGCAGTTGTCGGGTGAAGAACGAATTAAACGAAAATATTTCTTTATGCGTTCTCCTTAGATGCTGCTGCTGCTTCAACTGCTGCAGCACACAACTACGCGGAAGCCACGCCGATATTTACTCAGCAAGCCGCTGATAATGGATGTATTTTTATCCCGTAATACTTACCTACGTCTGGCGAATGAAAATGAAATTCCAGCTCCAGCTCCAGAAGCGAATCTGCAAATCGTAAATTACCAAAAAGCGTTCCCAGAATCTCGCAGCTAGCTGGATTGGAAAATGAAGGATTTCTGCTTATGTTTTGGGTACTGTCAAATCTACCTAGCAAACAAAGTGGGTACCCAATAACCATTCTAAGCAAAGCCGTCATTGCGGTGACAGCCCAATACGCAAATTTAGACACTACGATAGAAGTGTTTTGAGCCGGTAATAAAACCATTCCACATTGGGAACAACTGCAAATGCAACTGAAAACTGCCAGGCTGTTAGTGCTGTCAGTTTGTTGCTAAACTGCCAAAATCGCATCTGGCTAGAATCGGCGCAACTGGAGCGCAAACATTGAATAAAGCTGATAAACAATTGATATATGGTGAGCACGGAACAGAAGTAAGTATAAACACGTTCAACGCCGAGTCAAAAATCGCTAGGCGTTTTCCATAGGCATCACTACTATTTGGGTGTTATGGCGCTGAAATGTATGTGAAATATATGTGTCCCATGTTTTTTCGTTAAATTTCTTCTTGCTTGGCGTAAACAACCTACGAGGTCATGCCGGATGCCGGCCTTATACAGGCTTTCTAGACTTATTTTTACCACGTAGCCGGATGGTCAGGCCTTGCTACGGGGGGACAGTCCGGATGAGAATTGAACTACGTCCGGCCTTTACAGGAGCCGGCGTGTCTATGCATTAGACCACCGAGCTGCCCTTTCACGTTTAATTACTTTAAATAGCTATATATAGCCCCTTT
>KB696945.1:0-10914 GCA_000349165.1 Anopheles christyi | reverse complement strand
CATTTCTGCGGTAAAAATTTGTCAAGAATTTTGGCATTCTCTGTAGCAATCTATTCGGCTGTGTAATGATTGGCCCCAGTCAACTAAAAAAGGTTCTGGGATGGTATAAGAAAGTTCAATATGGATTCATTTTGGACATAACTCCAACCGTCGCATAAAAAATTTAAGTTTTGTGTGTTTTTGATTTTGGATTGGATTTGATTGGACCTTGACTGGGATTAACCTTCGATTTGACTAAATTATAACCAAAAGTTAATTAAAATTCGGTTAAATCGAAAATACGCAATATTAAAATAAAAACAGATAACGGGTAAGAAGGTATGAACCCAACGATGCATCACTGGTCATGCGGGAATACTTTCCTCGGTAAAATTGATTCTGATAAACATTCAAGTTAAGCCAATACATTTGGTTAGAAACCTGTCAATTTTGGAAACCTGTCGAATAGATCATCGCTTTTTCATGATACAATAACTCAACAGATCAATGGAACGGTACGGAAGTTGAGCTATATTTTACACTTTCATAACTCATAGTAGAGAATAGTCTGAGCTGGAAACGTTCTCTGGACCCTTAGGTTCACTGTATTGTTAAAACTGTGCTTTAATTAATGAATGTGTTGCATAAATACGCATTTAATGGTCGTATCGTGACATCCGTTTCGAAGGACTAAACCTGTTTTATTGAGAATAAGAGATAGTTTAAGAACATGTGGTTCAACAAATGTGGTTGTTCTGCGGCTGTGCATAACCTTCGGAAAACGAGGAGTCTATACCACCCCATAAGGGTTTCCCTTTAAAATTGGCTGCATGTACAACCAACCGTAACCTTAATTTTATTTCCGAAGGTTTCAACTGTTTGCTCAGAACTCACAAGCAACTTTCGTGCACCTTCAAGGGACGAGGATAGAGAGCCTTTACCCACCCACTCACAGCACCAGTAGTAGCACAATGGGTAATATGTTCCCATTTGAACAAAGGGTCAGAGACGCAGGAAGCGAAACATAAAACTGGTTTACACCAAAAGCGACAAAGATGAAACGAGATGATCCGGAGGGCAGATAGATAACGTTCGTTCTACAGGCGCGTCCACCGTCAGGGCATGATCAGCAATGAATCATTGGAGAACGGCAATAAATCTAACGGATTTAATGGAGCTTATATCAAAATTCATCCTGTCCTTTCCTCTCTGGGCCAGGAGTTTGGTAGCGCCCTAGATCAGGCGGGCCAAAACAAACCCGAAACGAGAAATCAAACAGCACAAATAAAAAATAAACAACAGCTGATTAGCGGATGTTTACTGCACCTCTCTTTGGGTTAAACGTTTGTCTCCGTTAAGCCTCTGGAGTTCGTCGTTTATTGGTTAGAGCCCTACATTTCAGCCCGACATTAGCAAAAAGCAAAACTAGACTCCTGCCCCGCTTTCTAGCCATACGCAGCTGGGCAGCTGGGAAGCGTGGTACGTAACATGACATTTCCGGGGGATAAATTAAAAAGAAAAGAAAAAACACACAGAAAACTTTGACAGATAAAGGCATGCTCTCGCCGGTGCACCTTTTTAATCCCCGTGTCCCGAAGTAAAAGCATCCCGAAATCCCCAAAACCCTTCGTGCCAAATAATAACCGTTAAGCGTTGTGCGAAAGAGAGAAGCAGCGAGAAAGACGAAGAAAACGATGTATCGGCTGGTGGAACAGTGTGGAGCATTTCGCCCGTGGGGCCAGGTGAAAGCAACACAGAACGACCCACAAGAACGAACGAGCAAAGAAATTGGGAACAATAGAGCATTTGTCGTAGGCAGGGGGGGGACGGGCCGCAACGCTGTTACCGATCGAACGAAACACATATCCACGATCGTCCGCCCCAAAGGCCCAAACCTGTTTTGGGAAATGGGACTGGTACGAGCGACACAAACGGAAGAAAAGGTATAAATGATAGTTGAACGGAGATTTCAAGCGTCAGAATATCGGGACAATCGGGAGAAGACAACTGGTTGCGATTCGAGCAGTGGTTAAGAGTGCTAAAAGGTTAATAAAGAAAGGGCGGAATAAGGTTTCGGAGTCCCGAATACAGACTCCTCCGGGTTAGTAGGTCACATTTTGGTAAGCACCTTTTCCAATAATCAAACTACTACAGACAGCATTCAAAACGTGTGCCCATCAGTGTATCAGTGTGTGTGTGTCAGTTTTTGTGGGTGTTCAGAACCTCAAGACTATTTCCAAAAATGAAACGATCAACAGTGTCTCTAGTGTCCATGATGGTCCTGCTGCTAGTGGTGGGTCGTGTTGCTACGGAAGCGGATCCAGAATCGCAGGGACAAACAGTGAGCGTACCACCGGCAACTATGAGTCTCACCGATCCACTCCCTTTCGATGGTAAGTGGAAATACCGTTAGTATTGGACAACACAACTCCTCTAAGAATAACTTCTCGCATCCAATTTAAAAAAAACTCAGAACCCACGGTAGAACGATTCTTCACCGCCGTCAAGAGTCAGCTGCGTTGCGGATATCCAATGTTTGGCATTCCGTCGCTAGTGCCGCTTAAGCTAAGCTACACGCTCAAGACATCGTTTGATCTGCTTTCGCTCAAGAAGTAAGTAACCGCGTCGCATCCACAAGTAGTGCAGCTACTAACCGCTACTAACTTTCTTCACAGAATCAATGTGGTAGCGTCCAACTTTACTGTGCACGGTCTGAACGACTTCTCCTGGGATCCGTCCCGGACAAAGTTTACCCGTACGTCCGCCACCATACCACTTTCCTTTCCGAACGTGACCGCATTCGCGCACACCTCCCTGAACGGCGCCAACGGTACGTCGTTCGTTGAGCTGCGCAACGTCTCCATACGGTTGGACGCTCAGTACGAGGAAAAGGACGACCTCCTGTACGTAACCGAGCTTGGCGGTTCGATTCTGCTCGAAGACGCGAAGGTAAATTTGAATTTGCGCCAAACGAGACAACACCTCCGGAGTCTCCACGCTTTCTTTAACTGATTCACTCCCGCGTGTATCCCGTGCTAGGTGAAGATTGCTTCACTGTTCCCGAAGAGTGCGAAGCTGAGCAAGATCTGGAACAAGGCGATCGGCAAATCGTTGCCCATACTGGTGGAGCTCTTTAACGGTGGCAAGCTTAAGATCGAGTACCTGAATCGGCTGCTGAGCGGTGCAAAGTTCTACGCGATGAACACGATCAACAATGCGCTCAACTCGCACAGCCTCAACTTTGACCGGTTGGTCGAGAGCATGGTGAAGTTCGCGGACGGTTCACCCGATTCGCTCCAGTGTGACGGTACGGCCGCCATGGCCGGTGACGAGCTCGTCGGATGGTTGCGAGCTTAAGGCAAAACCGAGGTGTGCTGTTTTTAAGGGTAGCTAAGGAAAAGAATGCTCCCGCCGTTCAAATGGCATTGTGTTGTGCTTTGTGCTACGGTGCTGCTGTGTGTACTGGTTGAGGTGCGCGTATCAGCATGTGCACTCCACCCCGATGGGGATTATTTTCCCAATAAAATTCCGTACAGTAATATAAATGCCCCGAATGTACCACACACGAACCGTACCGAGAAATTCACAACTTCAACTCAATCAATCAAGGTGTGTAAGCTAGGTGCGTTTCATCCTTCAACCATCTCAAAAACACTGTGTTGACAAAGCAAATGTAAAAATAGGAAGCAAAAACGCAGCAAAACATCCAAAAATTTGTTAACTATTTGAAGGAATGCCAATTTTTCTCTGCAACGAATGAATGCAGCGTGTAAGTTTAGAAGTGGCAGACGATGGTGTGTTGACTGTCGTTGTTTAAATTGAAGCCAATTGCTGAAAAGGTCGCAACTTTCTAGTAATATAATTAGACATGCATATTTTTGATAAAGCTCCTTTTGGGATGCATATTTCAGTCATATTGGCACTCTTTATCATTCGTAGATTTGAACTCAACAATAAGTGTACACACGTTGTTGCAACCCGTGTGCGCGTCGTTAGCCATTCAAACAAGGAATCGATTCCAGAGAGGTGAGCCTTAAGTTGGTGTGATAATGCAAGGTTTCACTATTGCATCAGGAATACATTTTATGTTCAATGAAATTAACAAAAATAAGCTCATCACTCCACACATAACCTCAGTGTGATTGCTAAATGTAGCATTACCAAACATTGCTATTTCTATATTGGTGATGTATCTATAACGCCACATACACGTATAGTTCATACACAAATCGATCACAAATTGGACTTCCACTGGCATCTCGACGGAAAAGACGCTTTTCATCAATTTTATGACTCACGACGTGTCTATTCTATCTATATACGTGTTCTTTCCCACCGGCGCGATCGAAATGGAACACATCATCAATTTCCTCTCACCCGAAAACACAACCCCTTCCCGGAACACCACCACCAAGAGCCACGGGGCTGTGGGCAGGAAATATTGTTTGACGCTACAACACAACGACCACGACGACGGCGGCGATTGTCCTCTGCACCAGTCAACGATTCTGCAACTACTGGTGCGGATGGGCGTTCTCAATCACCACGTGTGGAAGGAGTGTAGATTTGTTGGGACACCGTCTGACCTCGCGAAGGGTGGATAAGGAATGGGGAGGGTTTAGTGGAAGCGTGGAATACAAACCGATGGCGACGCGCACCGACCATGAAACAATTTCCTTATCCTTTACCCATTGCACGGCGTCAGCGCTAGAGAAAAACCAAACGCTTTTCGCCTTAATCGCTTTCGTTTCACCCTTCCTAGAACACGCTCCCGTGACATATGCATGTGTATGTGAGTGAACAGTCTATACATGTGTGTGGGTGTGTATGCGTGACCGGAAGGGCCAACACAACGGGTTCACGTTTTTCAAGTCATTTATGTTTTATTCGCGTCTCACATCGGGTGGCGGTGTGTAAACCAGAACCGATTGACATCCCTTCTGAGCGTGTGGCGGCGTTACACATACATTGCATGGAAGCATACATAAACAACAACGAATCTGCAACAAAAACGCCCTTTTTTCCGCGTCATCACAACCACCTAAAAGAGCTTTGTGGTGTCCGTGGCTAAAAAGAAAAAGGAAAACCTTCAATGATTATTATAACGACCACCCCCGCCCCCTCCCGCTATCCCCTACCCACACACCTCCTTTCTGTTCTTTTCCAAGCGTATTGGTTCGGCACGTGAGCACGATTGTTTGTGCATGTCTCCTGTGTCGCAGTAAGGGAAATAAAGGATGAAAATATGCAACAACGGCAATTATTGAACTACCCATCTCCCCAAACCACTCACCTACCCCACACCGTTCCTACATCTCGTGGTCATTAGCTTTCCAATGACCTTACGAACGGATCTCCCCCGACCTACTACACTCTTTATCTGGTACAATATGTTGTAGCGTTTTTCACCCATAATATTTTCCACAACTATTTCTACTGCAACTTGACACTGACGAGTGTATGCGACGACGTGTTCCTGGGTCATAAAATACATTCAAGGGCAACTATCGTAAAAAAAATTAACGAGAAAAAAAAAGAATTGCTGACACCTATTATTAAAGAAATATTCTCTGTTACTTGTTTTTCACATCTTACAGGTTTTTGCGATTAATCCCATGACTACATGAAAGAAGCATGAAATTCATAAACCAAGCTTTACCCTCACGTAAACGAACATTGTCTTGACTCATTTCCTCTATGAGCAACCATAACCTAATCCTAATGCTTTTATTTACAAACTAGCTAGAGATACAGTGTGTTTCATGAATTCTACTTAAAACAAAAGAATAATTATTTCATTCCAGTTTTAAAACCTAGACGTTGTAAGCACATGCACGCTATCCTGGCGTAAAATTTTCAGCCCGAGAAAGTATGCCGTTTTCTAACCTCGTGCTGCAATCATGGGATTCACCCACGACAAATCGTAAAAGTTTATTGCGTTCTTGGGATCAATCGCAAAACCCTGTACCAAGCAGGATTGTCAATAAAAGTGTTATATTATATTACTCTACATCTCTACATGAGAAATTTCAATTGACAATTAAATCTTTCTCTTCGCAATAATACAGTAGATGCTCGCTCATTGGACAGAAAGCACACTCCACTTGGTGAGAAATGTTCGCTAACACGACTGTTCTCATTTGTTTAAATACTAATTTACAATATGCAATTATATAATGAAATATAATATATTATATACTATATAATATATCTGTATATAATTATATTAGCAATTTATATAAGCATCCTTCTAAATTTCCCTAGACGCTTTTCTATATGCTTGTACAAGATGAATAACAATATTAGATTCAGGTGGTACACCGAGTCCTACTACTTCTAAAAGCATGTATTTACCATTGGTGGTGCGACCGGTACCGGACTGCTGTTCTGAGCGGTTTATCGCCCCATGGACGACGGTAGCTCGGTTGTAACTGGACGGTACCGGTATGCCGGCTTTGCCGGATTCGGCCCGTTGGGCCATCAGGTCCTTGTATCGTATTATCGCTTGCGTTGGATTCTGCACCAGCCGTAGTTGTTGATCGTGTTACATTTAGTTGAATGAAGAAGTGAGCGGCGGCATTGTGTACGGTTCCGGATGTACAAATGCGTTTATGCGATAAACATGAAAAATAAAGCAAAAATGAATGATTAGAACAAAAAGGAACAAAGTTTTCGTGATATTTAAAAATGCATCCAAAAACCGAAAAAGAAAACACATTTTGTTTAACCTGAAGGATTCTCCGCATGCACCGCGCAGGTGTGTGACGAGAGAGTTTGCATCTATCCCGCAACAATCCCGAAAGGTGAAAAATAACAAAAGCTTTGTGCTAAAAGTAATACGTATTCGATAGGGTGTGCTTATTTGCTAAAAACAAAAGTACAACAGTATTTAAACCAAAATTTCTTAAAACCGGTAACAATTCAGAAAAAAAAACAGAAAATAATAACCCCCCCAGAAAATAAAACCCAAACAAACCATTGTTTATGTGTGTGCGCGTGTGTGTGTTTGGATGCACTAAAATACTTGGGGCGACAAGAGACAACAACGATTTAAATAACAAACAAAAAAATGCAATCAAGAGGGCGTATCATTTCAAAACGTCATTCTTGTTCCTCAGGTTCACATAATGATCGATCGAATTGCATAGGTTGTGTGCAAGTAGCAATTGTGTTTCAACAGTTTCTACAACAATGAAAAAAAAAGAAAGGATAAACAGTAAAATATCAAAATCAAAACAGCAAGCAGACCAACCGAAGCTGTAAAATTAAAGTTGTGCAAGTAAAATCATTGTGTTAGAAGGAAAAGAGAGGGTGGATCAAATATATATGTAAGCATAGCAAGGAAGAACATTAAAAAAAGGGTTCATTGCACAGTTAAAAGATGTGATGTGATGAATAAGAGAGAGAGAGAGAGAAAGAGAGAGCGAACAGAAAAGGAGTTAATATGATTAGCTAGACGCCTACCGTTTGTTCTGGCTGGGAAGAATCCTCTTCGTCTTCGATGGAGCTCGATCGCTATCAGACGGATGATGGGAAGGTGCGAACGTGTTTGTTACAAGGATAATGGATTTTCGAACAGGTTTTATGAGTAAATGGTTAGAAATGCAGGTGTTATGAATGATGATGACACAAGCGAGACACCGGAGCGTTTAGTGAATCATGAACGAGCAGAATTGATATATGGAGACGGAAGGAAAAAGAGAAACATACAACAATTGCGTTTAATTTAATGTTAAAGATAAGAGGTGGAACTGGCTTTATAGGTTGTTAAGGGAGATTTTAGTTTACACATTTGGGAATACAACTTCATAGTTGCTACTGCGCTTAGTTAGACACTGTTCAAACTTATTTTTTTGAATGAAATTTAATCAAGGACCTAAAAATGACGCCTCCTCCCTGTCTGACTACCTGGATCTGATGCTCCCTCGCATCAACTACGACGTCCGGCGGTAAGTGACCCTCTACCAACCGACCATTACGATCGTTGTTATTAACATCCTTGCGTCTAGCCCGTGACACACGCCTCACGATACGAGCAGCGAGCGAGTGATTAGGTTCGCCGAAGTTAACTTCAAAGTATATTGGAAACATTCTGAAGCCACTGCTACCAGGACCTTTCGTCAACGTCCCAGAGGAGCTTTCCCGGTTTTAGCACCTAGCGTTTGCGCAAAATGCTGTCACTTTTTTCTCGTCAAGACAACGTGTTCAATAAGATTTTGCTACACGACAACAGTACGATATTCCAACTATTTAAACCACACCGCAAAGCCGTCTTCAATCTCTGGAGCTCCAGCACCAGTCGATAATCATACCAAAAACCACGTGCACTCGCGCTCGCATCCGGGTTTTCACTGGGTGCGGTACTTTCCCGATGGAACCTATACCGCCCAAAGTTGGCGGCCTAGTTTCTGCAGGTTTTCCATCATTTATCTACCGTTCGTTCACACCCCCCACCGTTTCTCACTCTTCATCCGCGACTGGTTGCGCTTTGTAGCGCGACTTGAAAGCCGGTTGCCATGGGTTCTCAAACCGTTTTTCGACAGTTTGTTGAAAGACTTCATATCAAACGAAAAGGTACAACGCCAAACGGCAACAAAACATTTCCTTGCTAAACATACATAGACACACCAAAGATCTTGACAACCAAAAAGAAGCCTTTTTTTGCAAGGAATCCCTTGCGTAATCTGAACGCCATTTCCGTCTCATTCTTGTCCTGCCTTGCGCCAATGATGGGCCTGCGCGACCTCTGTCGCGAGCACCCAACGGGGCAAGGAAACGCGTTGGCAACCGAAAAAACAGACTTGTTTTGGCAACGATAAAAAAACTGAAAGAAAAAGAATTAAAAAGAACCAACCATAGAACATCAGGTCATGATGATGATTATAGGAAGCACGTGTGTACTCCCAATAGTCATTTCCATTTTGGAGAAGTTCCAATTCTGTGCGGTAATCGATCGCTCACAATGTTCTACATGTTCCACGACGGTGTTATTGAAAACAAGGAAATAAGTTTTAATGCATCTCCTTTCTTTAAGCTAATCTAGCCACTATTTTGTCTTTATGTTTTAATATTTCGAGGTTACTTATGGAACTAATAAAACTTTTGTGGCTTGTTATCATTTTTAGGGCTAGTTTTGATACGACAAATTGCATACTTTCATTTGTAGTAAACAACTTCAAAACGCTGTCAAAACTCAGAAGCTCATAAATTATGCGCTGGAATGCGTAACTCGTATCGAAACGCTGCACTTACTAATACGTGTCGATGCAAACATAAGACTGTGTACAATAGCCCTCTCATTCTCACACTATTTGAAAAATTGTTGATGTTTTGTGTCCAATATGAATCGTTGGTTACGAAGTTACGAAGATTTCCTGCAGTACGCGCAAATTGTTTATGCTATAGAAGCAAAAACATTCATTTTCGCCATCCTTTCTATCCAATGGGACAGCACGCTCAATTGTCAGCCTAAGTGCCATCACGTCACACACTACTCCCCCAAAATCAAACTAGCTGCGTCTGTGTGGGTGTGCCTGATGCTCCGCAGGTTCGCATTAAAATACGCAACAAACAACGGGCACTCTTTTCTGCCTGCTTCTTCTACAATGGGAGAAAAATACAAAACCATTAAGCATCTTCAGCCGTGCCTGAGCATACTTACACGTGCAAGGTTGGCTGGCGCGGGCGTTTCCGTTTGCATCTCGACATCTTCCGCCGTTCGTTTCGTTTCGTGCTGCGGATGTTGCTGGTGCCGCTGCTGGTGGTGCTGCTGCGGTTGCAGCTCCATCTTTTTGTTCAATTCGAGCAGCATGTCGATCTCGATCTCTTTGCCCTTCGATTCGCCCCGCTCGTACCATTCGACCGTGACGGAGCGTGTGTCTTCGTGGAACCGTGACACGATCGCCGTGTGGATCCGACCTAAGTAAGCGTAAGAAAAGAAAAGATCACCAAGCCGTTAATAAAACATGTTTGCAGTACGTTGCACGAATATGTTTGAAGGATAAAGAGGGGAAAGGAGATGCTCAAAATAAGGTTTAGCAAGGCATCACATTCAAGGATTACATTGTTTTCCGCGGGAGCACTGGGCACAGCGCCCTTTATCAGCTACAGCTTTCTTTGCCCGACCATCACTACCGCCTGCTACAACTCGTCCCGTTCCTTTTGGATTCTTTTTCGGTTGAAGACTTTTGGACGGTGGCGCAGTGGTTGCCTCGGATGGTCCAGAGCTGGTGACGTTGGTGGTGGAGCTACTAATGGTGCCACCTGTTGCTGTATTAGCTGACAATGAGGAACTGACAGTCGATAGTGGTGGCGTCGTTGGTCGCCCATTGTCATCCGATCCAGCAGCACCTTTGCTGCCCTCGTCACGTTTCGAGGTGCGTTTACCACCACCACCGAACAGTGTGCTGAGTCGCTTCTTAAACCAGAGCATGCTTTTTCCTTGATAATCGATTCGCTTCCAAAGTGAACGATACAACTTTTAACTATGATCCTCTTGCTAGAACTTGGAACGTAATTCCCTATCTACACACACACACACTTGGTAGTCAGTTGGGTATGATGAAGGCTTATGTACACGGGACAGGCGTTTTACTGGTATGTCCACCGTAGCGAGTGTTCTCGTCGTTACTGGCGACCGGGAATCAACCCGGCTAGGAGAGCGACAGTACCGTCACGGTGTTCGTGTATATTCAGCAACCCCGTATCCTCAGCCGACTTTCCGGACACTCTTTCACTGGCTTTGCTCACTCTCTCTCTCTCTCTCTCACTCTCTCTCTCTTCCTCTTTTTCTTTCTCCCTTTGACACACTCAAACAAACATCGTTGTCTCGCTTTGCCAACAACTTTTCACTGCACAACAGCAACAAAAAAAAGCTCCAGCCAGTTATTAATTCGATCAACAGTATATCTTTCGTCGATCATCAATATATCACGC
>KB696944.1:0-10975 GCA_000349165.1 Anopheles christyi | reverse complement strand
TGCTGTAAAATTGATTGGTTGGCGTACAGACACAAACACTCACACACACAAAGAGACGCAGTGCTTTTAGCTGTAATTGGAAATTCCACTTTATTTAACACGGAATCGTTGCTCTTGGGAGTGGTGGAAATGGAACCGCCATTTGATGGAAGAGAGAACGAGAGAGAAGAAGTAAGAGAGAGAGAGAGAGAGAGAGAAAGAGAGCGATGTAGAGAATGAGGTTGGTTTTTGTTGATTGGTGATTTCCCATCGAATTGAATCGAATAAACAATATTGCAAGGAATTGAATTTCCGTCGAATGGCAAAGGAAGCATGGCGTTCTAGCTGCTGGAATCCGAATGATTTACTAGCATTTGCCCGTTTTACGTTTGGCCTCGTTATCTAATCAAATTTGATGGGTATTGTTTGTGAAGAAATGAGATTTTAACAATGTAGTTTGTTTGTTTGAGTTGAGTGAGCCCTGGTGATATACTTATAAGAATTGAATTTCCACAATTACAAAGAGGACATTTCTATAACGTTAAAAAAATCTGCATTTTTTTATCATAATACGTTTTTGCTGGAAACTTTGCGTCCCTTTTTGTTCACAAAAACCAAACAGGGTGTTTTGCTAAAGTTTTTGTCTTCGGAAATCGAAAATTGTTATTTGATAATGTTTTTTTTTTACTTTCATTTACTTTCCATTTCAGTTCGTCACTCAGAGCACACAGCATGAATTTTCCAAAATGCTATTAAGTGATGATTGAATTAATGAAATGTTAAATATGAGTTTTGTACACCCAATGGTCACATTCTGAGCAATGAAACATTTGTTTGTGATCTTAATAATGATATAATCACAAAAAGGTTTCGCAAATAAATCATGAAAGTTAAAGTCACGCATAAAAACATTGCTCCTTGTTAAACCATCTAATAGAGATATGTAAAAAAATAATCAAAGCAATACATTGTTTTTTTATTTAAATGTGTAAAAAAATTTAACTGTTTTTCTTAATTTTTATGAAGGATTTATTTCATTCATGGCTCAATGCATCTTTTTTATTGTAAGTAGAAATTTTGAAGTAATTATTTTTTTTCATAATCATGAATAAAAAACATCAAACACATAATGTTCAAAACATTTGTTTTCATTGCTTCAACTATCTTTAAACGCAAACGATGCTTTTGTTGAACTGCTCTTTATAATTACTATCTTTACAAAGTTGTATGGTAAAATTTCGTGATGTAACACTTTTCATACGATAACTTTAATAATATAATCGAATCGTAAAGCGCATTTTTCCATTCAACTAAGAGCGAGCTTTATTTCATGTAAAGCTCTTTAGCACATCCATTCTGGAGCTGGAAGTATACAAACGCTTCAGCGCCACACTATTCAACGAATGCACTTCAGCACGAAAACCCAATTTTGGTACCGAGTTGTAAACCCATTCCGTGTTCGCTTTGAAATAGTAGAGAGCCTAAGCCTAACCGCTCTAAACGTGTCTAGAACAAACTTTGCTAGCTTTATCGCTAATCCTCTATCCCCTGAAACAACTCCCCAACCGATCGGGTGTGTCAGATCGTGCTCACAGGTACGATTGTGCAGTGTCCGATTGACGGTCCGTGGATAATTGTAGACCACCAGGTAGGTCCTCTTACATTCCAAAGATGGGTAGAGCACTATTTTACATCAACACGGTCGAATGTTAGGCTTGAATATCCAACACACATTTACTCCAGGTGGAAATGCAATATCGATGTTCCCCACAGACACTCAACGATACACTCGGGGTCATTATGGGCCAAGGATTTGAAGTGCTAGTTCAAAGAGAAAACGCACATGCTCGTAATATACACTCATTAAGGGCGCTTTGATCGGCGCTTGCAGGAGAGAGTACTTCACGCCAAAGCTATCCTCAGAAAACAATACACTTCATGTTCGACTGTAGTAGTTCATTGTGCCGTATATAATTGGAAAGTATTCTTTTATTTTAATTTCAAATCCTCTCATAAATTCCATCATCTGATATGATACCGGTACCAGCAGCAATAGAAGCAACCCTACAGTCGATGAGCGAATAAACTCTGGAACGGCGATGACTTTCCATACAACCGGAACAGCTGTAGATCAGTGTGAGTAGGTCGGCTCTATTAACTTTAAAGCCCGGGCACTAATGGCTTATCGTGTGATGGCGACATTACTAACACATGCAGGAAGTCGAATACGTGGTCGCATACCGCGTACGAGCGATCGACATCCATCTTCTTTGTCGGTGCGAGAAGACCCTCGCGGCGCATAAATTATGAACCGTTCGTTAATGGTGTGCCGGGCAAACAAATTTATAAATTATCAGATTGAATACGCGCCATGCGTGCCCTTCCTCCGTTGCGGATCGTGTCCTTTTCGGTTGGCGTGGCGGTGACAACCATCCTCAAGGTTCCCAACAGTATTCATCCCGAAAGCACGGTTAATGGTTGTTGGTACGACTGGGATGGGTAAGGTGCTGACATCACCACCCACTACCCCCGTGCCATGGATCGAATTATGATTGCGAGCAACGGTAGGAATTTATGCTTGCCGTTGTATCCGTTTCCGTTTGCTGATTGCCCGCAATGAGACACAATTTAGTCGCTATCGCGCTCGTCCGTCCTGTTCCTGTTCCCTAGTATTCCGGTGTTTTGAAGCACACTCGGTACACTCTATCTCTACCATCTTCCAGGCCAGGGTTGTGAATTCGGTTGGGTTTCTGAGTAGCATCGCACACTCCATCGCACATCCGGGCTCGTTTTGTTTGCCGGGGTGTTGGTACTGTGTGTATGTGTATGGCTGTGTTGCGAGTCGCTGTTGTCAGCGTTGTCAACTGCCCTTCGCTTCCACGCACCAAAACCAAAACCACCTCTCTTCCCTTTGCTGGAACGACTCCGTCAACAAACATTAATGGATGTGTGATAAGGTGAAAACTGGGAATCGGGCAACAGTGGGGCTCAGGCCGTGGCATGGGTGTACTATGCGCACGGACGTCGCATTAGGTTTCAGCAAGCCCGAAAGCGTGCAGAACAAGCGTGAAATTTACATGGCTGTCAGTGTGCAAACACCTGCACATGTGATGTTCAGCTCAGTGCGCTACAAATGCGGGGTAGATTGGAGGAACAAATGCCTCCTGCACGGTAAATGACTTATCTAATTGTAACTGTGGTTCACGCTTGAGCGGAGCTGTGTGTAAACAATTCTATTCGACCGCAAAAGCTTGCAACTAGTGTGATTTACTTTCAGATGACTTGTAGCTGCTGTACAGATTTAATTTATTTGACCTGTTATGTTTTCGCAGGCCATACAAAATATAAGATTTTTTTATCTCTCAGAAATTATTCGTGTTTGGACATTAATTTGATTTCAATAAAAAATAGACTAATTTGAAACATCAATTTTTTTTTGTGAGTGTTTTTCGAAATAGTTTGAATTTGGCAATAACTATTTTTATGTTTTCTTTGTAAGTGTTAAAGGACCCAAGTGTTGAATGATTTCAACCTGCAATTCAACCATATATGTTGAACATGACAAGTATTTATTTTTAATTTCGAACTTATTTGTGAAAAAGCAAAAACTGTATCTTTAAAAGGTGCCGATTCAAGCACGATTTTAAAGAAACTTTTAAAAATATTGGAATTTTACTGCAATCTGTTATTCAATATATATTTTTATAGTGTTTCTAACCATGAAAGCACAAATGAGTGTTAAAAAAGTCAAACGGCAAACGTAATTAAGTGCCAATTCAATTTTACAGTCGTCAAGTTGAACGATATGTTTATGCTAATTATTTAATTTAGTCTTAAATGAGTTAAGCTCCTTATAAACCCACTATTTCTTGACAATACCAAATAGGTATTATGTGTTAAAAATAGAAACAAAAACTTAAGATCAAAATATAAGATACAAATGTTAAGATCTGTCAGTACAATTTTGTCTATTCAGGATTAACAAAGGAAAAGGATAAATTCAACTTTTTAATTATACTGATTGTCCAATTGTGATGACACTAAAAATGGTTGTAACTTCAGGTTTTAACAGCGTCAATCATAAATCCTTCACAGTAAAGCACTACACTACGGCTGCGAATACTAATTAATCTCCTAAAGCGTCAAAATGAACGGGATGTGTAAATAATCGCCAGGTACGCGATAAAGAGGTCCACACGCTCTAGGTGATTAAGAGAAATATTCTCAACAGCCAGTGGCGCTGATTGACGCTAATGGTAGCGGGTACGCATCATCAACTCACGAAAAATGCAATCTTGCTGACAGGTATGACTAGGTCGGCTGTTGGGTAAATACCCTTTTCTTCTCTCAAAATGTTCCCTATTTCCCCCTTCCAGTCTACACGGCCATAGCAGATCGCTAATATGATTAGCTCGACTGATTTGTTGCATTTGATTGAGTTCGCTAGTACCGATTATGCTAACGAGGTAATTAATCAGCCCAAAATCGGTGCTACCAGTGCAGCACAATGCAACTCTTTGTGCGCTAGCTCAGCACTTGACTTCATGTGAATTGTTCAACTGATTGGGAGAGGGACTGTGTGGACCAAGGAGCATTCATAAGTCACTCGAACGTTTTAATTCATCAATCCAGTATACAGCAGGCTTTAACTATATAACTAGAGTGGCTCGGTAATCTATTGGATGGACTAGCCGGCTTCTACAAGATCGGAAGGGTCGATTGTCATTCGCACAGTCTCCTCGCAATAAGGATTCAACATTCAGCTGAGTAGGACAAATCAGTTTTGAAAACCTTTAAAGGCTGGTATGACCGCATAGGTCTTACACTAAGAAGAAGAAGAATAAGAAAAAAACATAAAAAGCACTCAATTAAAAGACTTTAACTTGTTGAACTCTATTTAAAATGCTTGAAGGTGATGAAGCAAGTCTTTCCTTGGTGAATGTACTAATTTGACGTCCTTCAGTAAAACACTTCATCCATGCCTGACCTTAAGCTAAATTGATAATCAGAGTTAAAAAACTTTACGATCCATTACCATCCCTTGGCTTTGTGGCCAGTAAGCAAGCAGTCCTCCGCTAACAAGATGCCCATCATCCCACCAAAGCATAGCACGGTCATCGTTTTTAGTAATGAGCAAACAGAGAATATCAATTTGCATATCCAAGTATGTAGCTGGATGTCAGAGTCCGTACGAAGCACCTTTCACAAATTTGGTGGAGAGAAGATGAGCTACAGCTTCTGACTCCTCCTGCCAGTGTAGCTCCCTGTGTGAAGTGAGCAATAAATTATTTATGAGTCGGAAAATGGAGTCGCGTCTTGTCGCGTGATTAACTGATACCGCGAAAATGCCGTGCGGCATCACGAAGCACAACATTCATCGTCACAACCAAGCGGCTCCGATTTAGCCCGAACTTGTAACCGTGCCTTATCCTACCGCAAGCCGTGCAAACATGCTGTTTTACTCTTTTCCGCGTTTCTGTTCAATTCCTCAACCCGCACACACAGAAGGTTCTGGGGCGTTCCGAAAAGGATCAGTGAAACCAGATTACTACCGCAGCAATAAATAATAACAATCAAATATTTATCACTCGAGCACACGAACGAAGTGCGCTCGTCGCCTCAAGCCCGTGTGCCTTGTGTGCGATTCTTCACCAATTTGCTATTGTATCTCCACAGCAACTTTCACCGGGTTTTACCTCCATTATGAGTTTTCAGCGCAGTCTTATGAAGATTCTGTATGAAGAAAAGTGTGGCCCAAAAATCTTTGTGAAGGAAGGCAAAACATAAGACCGTCTCGTAAAGGTCAACAAGGTCTGCCGTGCTCCCCCGAGATTGGGATAGGCTCAACAACAACCAAACCTCACACACACACACACACACACGCTCAAAGATAACGAAAAGCACCGTTGAAACTTTGCCGTATTTCAATCCCATGTGACAGCGTTAATTAAGGAGTGAATTATTTATTGGACACCGACACGGTATGCTTGCCGGGTAGGAATTTGAATTGAATAAGATTAGCGTGTAATATGTTGCCGATAGTGGTATGTTTCTTTCGCGATGGGGAAGAACGTCCCCAAACGGCGTCAGCATGTTGATGAGTAAGTCGGTGCGTGAAAAATATAGCGACTGATGAATAATTTAACGACCCGGGATCGTTTGACGTTTAGTGGGAATTGTTTTTCACGGATCTTTTTTTTTTTTTTCTCCGCTTTCCGGGAGATGGAACTCGGGCTTGTTAACTATGAGAAAAGAAATCATTTTTTATTACGTATCAGCTTCAAACCACGAAGAAAGACGCTTGTAAATAGTCTCGTTAATCTGATTTCTTCAACAGCTTGTTGGTAAGCTCATATGATGTGATTTCCGACTGAATAATTAACAAATAATTGCTTCCTCTATCATCAGTATCAACAAGCTCTATCATTATCCATCACATCCAACTGGGCCGATAATTTCCACATGTTTCCTTCTCAGCTCGATCAAACGATGTCATCCTTATCGATCGAATATCAACAGATTTGTTCACATGATTGCATCATTACTGGTCACACTTAAACTGTGGAAACGAAACTGACGGAAGAGAAACGGGTGTCATTGAGCCAATATCTGGATGACTGTTTTTTGCTCCCTGTTTCTCTTTCAATAAAAGGATTACAGGAAAGTATTGATCGGGGTCCGGGTCGAATGGGGACAAAATCCGTTTGTTAAAATTTCAAAAGCTTCCCAGCCTCTATTCCTGCTACCCAAGCACGTGCTTACGTTTCCACTGAAGCAAAACGCACGACTAATGTTTCCAAAGTGAAAGCCAAAGTTATTTCTCTCCCCATCGTCGCTGTTCTCATGAAAGCCTTACCATTCCAGTCCATCTTTTTCGGTTTGTTTGACTAGTATCCCTTTTGATCCTTTAATGTTTGTCTCTCCTCTCGCTTTTTTTTTAATTCATCCACTTTTTCTGTGTACCTTTCTACATTATATTTTGCACTCAAAGCCTGTCCGAACGGGTTTTGCTAGGGATAACCGGAAGATTCTGTTGAGGAGATAAGACCAGCGTTTAGAGGGCCGTTTTTTGTCTTCTTGCTGGAAACAAACAAGATTCGCCTTAGGTTACACGGAGCGGATTTTGTGCCGTATTGGGCACTTAGATAGTAGGGAAGCAAAATATGTGACACAAAAATCAATACAAAAGGATCGTCTTCATCAGCATTGGAATAATCATTTGGTTGGGCCTGGTGAGCATCTCTCTCCAAGCAGAAAAAAAGTCATATCACCTTAAAAAATAATCCATATTTCTACCCAGTCCCCTTTCTGTACTTGGCAAGCCATTTTCGTGTTATCATTTTGTTTCATACCGCAATTTTGAGCGTTTTCATAATTTCTACAACATTTCCGAGAAAAATGCGGGTATAAAAAAAAACACAAACAAATTTTCCACATAGCGATGAAGAAGGCAAGAAAATTGATTAAACGAAAGAAAATTCCATTGGTAAAAAGTCATTAAAAGGATCAAACAATGTGTCGGGGGTAAAGGGCCACGAAAATATCAAGCAATTCAATTCAGTTTCATTAACAGTGAGTGAAATAAGTTCGTTTATCCATAACTGGTGTGGCAAAACAAAAAACAGGTGCCAAAATCGTCCCATTTCAACCTTGAATGGTGGAAGCGAGGGAGAAGCAAAAAATTAATTTCCACCACCGTCTGTGCCAGCACGTTCTATGCCGACGCTATATTAAAAGTGATTTTTTCTGGCTTCGGAAGCTTTTTTGCTTTTCCGGCTGCTTGGCTTCAGATTGCCGCGTAAGTCGGTCGATGCCAATGGTGTGAATTAAAATGGCATTCAAACCCACGCTAATGGCTTAAAAGACAGCATCCCTGTGGCGCGAGGGTGAGTTGGGTGATTTTCTTCCACTGGGAGTGGCTTCAGCTGGAAATCTCTTTTCTTTTGATCGCTGTAACGCTGCGAGCTTCCAGCACTGGGAGTCTGTCACGCACAGAAGTATGTCATTTAGGAAGGAGTGAATTTATACCGCCAACATACTTCGGTGTATGTGCGTTTGGGCTAGGTGTGATTTAAATCTAGAAACTAGAGTGGAAAAGAGGCTGCACCCGGTGCCACTGTTGGGATGGGAACGTGTTCACGATGCATAAAGCACGAGAAATGGGTAACGTAAAGGATATCTAGAGATAAACATATTTCTCTTTCATTCTCTATTTATATTTCTCTCTCTTTCTTTCTCGCTCTATTTTGGACATTTGGAACGAGTGATAAAAACTTTAATCACATACAGTTTTTGTAAATTTTCGCGTCTGTTGTGTTTTTGTGTGTTTTTGTGAGTTGGTTAAAAAATTTAATGTGTATTTTCTATCCTCAAGCCTTCTGATTCAATAAAATCTTGAAAGAAAACCCTCTTATATTTTTCCATACACCCTTTTATAACTTCTCACAATCAATGCATACCATCAAGGCAAATCGACACAGAGAATGGTGGGTTTTTTGAGAATACCTTCAATTGTGCGGAAACAGATTTTCCGCTTGTGGATTCGTTCGTCGAAAGGCGTCGAACTGAGACGGGATGTCGATTTGCAAGGCGTGTGCTGTTTGCCGATAGAAGGTTCGCCCCTTTTAATATACGTGACTGGTACGACGAAAAGGCAAAACGTGTATAACGAAGCGCACAGGGCGATGAGAATTCCAGTCCAATACCGCATCCCTCCCCTAGTTGTGTCGGGCCTTTCCTTCAGCTAAACGTGCCATTATCATATAATTTTATCGCTTCAACAGATGAAATTATTTCACGACTCCCGACGACATTCAAGCCCTGGGACGATTGTGCTGCCTGTGCGGTGCGGTCACGGCTCACGATAAACCTAAACCGCATCATCACAGTACTGCACGTTCTTGTGTTCGGGGCAGGGTTATTGTGAATCCCGGGCTAAACCAGGAACATATACCCAACCCCTCAGACGTACCCTAAGAAGTGATCCAATATTGTCCGGGTTTATTCGATTACGATTCTTTGTGCAGCTTTTTTCCCCGTCAAATGGTGCTTTCCTACTACTACACTGCCCTGTCTTCGGCGTAGGAATTTGTGGAGCACAATTGCACGCTTCACATCTAAAGTGTATATGTGTGTGTGTGTATGTGTACAAGAAGAGAGCAAAAGGGCGTTTCTTTCCCCTTTAAGGATGGTGAAATTTTACTGAAGTTTATTGATTTTTATTGCTACACACTAACTGGACCCACTCTACTATTGTGGAGCTTTTTTTTTCTTCTCTTTGATGATCACTTTAATGGTACGGAACCAACACAAGAGCAGAAACATACCTATGAATGAACTTTCACAACACTCACGACCGCTTCCAAGACAACGACGGACACACCGTCTTTAGACGATGATCAAAATAAAGTTCAATGAATGGAAGCGACAAAAAACAAACCGGCATTATACGACCACCACCCACCCCGGAAACAAAATCAATTTGAAGTAAACCGTAAAAGTAACGTAGCAACAAGGATTTACCTTGTTCTTCACCCCCGCACATCGCCTCTTTTGCGGAATGGGTCTTTATTTACTGGACCCAGCTCTGTATTATTGTCCCATTTCGTGACCGTTCGTTTTCTTTCGTCCATATCATTGCCTTCTTCGAATGGGTTACTTTCGTGGGAAACACTGAACTCAAACATGTTGAAGATTGTTGTTTACGTTCCACAAACAAAACAAAAATTCAACAAAGCGAAAGACAAACTACAAACTAGTTGAACGAAGCAATCACAAAAAAAGGTGTGGTGGAGAAATAAAAGAAAGGAAAAACTTGGAACAATGTTCCGATTTACCGAGTGATATTTACTTAGCAAACTCATTTCTAAATACAATTCTCTTGGTGGTTGGCAAAACTCTACGGCAACCATTGAGTCATGCCAGAGCACTGGAGGGAAAGGGAATTGTGCTCAATCCTAATCGTTGGAAATAAAACAACAATACAAAAGCAAAAAAAAACGCGGGAAAAAAGGGTCCTAGTTTACTTCACGCTCGGATGGCTAAATAAAGACGAACCTATCCCGTTTCAATCATCGCTGACCGGAACCGACATTGGAAGAGGAATCATTGAATGCTTGACAGTGTAAGTGGGTTTTTCTTGACCTCAACCCAAAACACGGCCGCAGTGAGGTATACGGAAATAGCTTATTTCGGTGTTCCGAATAACAATTGGCTACATTCCTCAAGGAAAGGTTTATTAGCTGGTTTTGATTAATGGAATATTGTGGGTCGTTTTTATTTATTTTTTCGGTTCAAATTGTCGGTTTGCTAGTTCGTTTTTTTTGCATTAAGTAGAAGAGCATTTGTTTTACATTAGGTTTATTTTTTGCGCACATACGGGCTGACAATGTCCATAAATTAACATTTAAAGTGATTAATAACTAATTATGGGAAGTGAACAAAATCAGTCAACAAGAGGTTTTTGGAACAACCATTAATTAAAGATTCTCGGAAGGCTCATTACGTACCATTTGTAAGCTGTCAATAAAATTATTTTTTGTAGAATTTTATAATCATTTCCGCTGAAGAAGCTTTTTTTCAGTTTGTTAACATTTGCCTTGGAGCGCTACATATTTAAATGTAATTTTGTAAATTTAAAGGACGTTTTTTCTGGAACTGTTGTCATAAGGATTTTGTTAGTTTATCAAATTTAGAATCCTATTTTTCTCTTTTGCTGTGTTGTTAGTTTGTTAAAAAATTATCATTAATTGCAGCTATAGATGGTCATACCGGTGCACAAAATAGATACAATTAGAAATTAGAGCTTTTATCAACAAACACATTTTAGTTTAAATTATTTTGATAAAAGTTATTATTATGTTCTGATTTTGGTGGTTTTGAAATAAAACTTCAGCTTATGGTGATATGAGCAAAACAAACATAGCATAGAACCTGAATCACTCATACTATGGAATTATCGTGCCCTTTAGAACATTGTGAGCTTTTTGTTTGTACA
>KB696943.1:0-11280 GCA_000349165.1 Anopheles christyi | reverse complement strand
ATTTTAATGCGAGCTACATTGATTGGGTCACGCAAAAAAGCAAAGCATTCGATAGATTCGCGATAATTCTTACATTTGTAAAGCCACTCAACAGCATCCCTTTGTTATCCTTGCGGCATGGTCTACCGGCACGTAGTATCATGGCGTCCCTCCGGAAACGGTCGACAAAAAATCAGTTCGAATGGTGCTCTCAAAAATTCGATTACTTCGTTCCACCGTGCGCCGGTAAAACTGTCACCAAGAAAGGATCCCCCTTTTTTTTTTACTTGTGTAGCATCCACAACTGATCCACTTAGAATCACTATTTGTTCAGCGTTACCTTTCACCCTTCCCGGTCAGTTGGGAAGTAGGCTTTGGTTGCCTGGAGGTGCCTTTTTCACTTGGATTCTTAAAATACGCACCTCATAAGGTTCAAGGAGCGTTGGAAAAGCACGAACCTTCACCGATTGGCGAAGCACGATGAGCACGATAGCATGGATCGTTTTGAGAGTCGCAGTGGTTTCTTTCACTTTGGCAAGACAAAATAAAAGAAGCAACCAAGCATTCATCGCACTTGGGCACTTTCTCGGGGGTTCAGTGGTGGAAAATACAGTCATTCTGGCGCTATCTTTTTTCTCCCAATTCGTTGCAATCTTTTCTGCGGGGCAAAAATGAACGGACAACTTCCCAACGGACCCCCATCCGTTTTGGATTGGGTGGCAGTGCTGGTTCTGTATTGGCATCCTCAAAAAGGGCGTCTTGGATGCCGTGAATGTGGGAATGACGGCTGCAAGAACAAACAAATTCCTGCCCTTCCTCTTTCATGGTGTACGCTTTTGCGCCATTCCAGTTATCAGATCTTGACGAGTAGCGTTTCTTTCTACCATGAACAAAATATCCAGGAACCACTTTAGACTTTCGTTCTTTTCCCGTGCCTTTTTTTCTCCTCTTTAATATCCCACCGTCCCTTCTGGTAATGGTTTGTTCTGGTTCGAGGGGTGGCCAACAGAACGACAGAATCGCACCCGGGGCAACTTTGTTCCGAAGCACGAGTTGTGCGGAAACGTTGCAGTAATTTTGACGTTACAAGTCCCGCGAGGCCGTTTTCATTCCACTGCTCTAGTTAAAGTAGCCGGAACGATGAGTATATCGGAGAAGTGGCAAGTCGACATTGCTAAAAGGTGAAATTTCTCCAACGCGCTACTTTGTTTGAGAGCAAGGTTTTTGGTACTTTTTTGTACTTTTAAAAGTGTGTTAATGTGTGTATAGTGACAGAAATTGTTTTAAGTTGTTCGTTTTATATATAATGTAGTGGTTGTAATATATCAAACTATTTGAAATTATGCTAATGTCAGTGACTCCACATGGGAATTGCTTGTTTATCCTTTACTGCGCCAGGTTATTACATTCAACTTTTCATGGTTTTGCAAAACTTGGGGTCTAATTTTTCTAATAATTATTCAATTATTTTTAAGGCATACCCATAACGTTCTGCTATTTATTCTTTTCGCTACGCCTCTCAACCATAAACAAACGATCCAATTAAATTGGTGGTGAAATTGCAAGGGACGATCAAATTTATTAAATCTGTGAAATTAAAAAACCTCCTCCTCTCGTACTGTTCTCCCCCTATTTCTTGTTTGGTTTGTTTTCCTCCCCAATGTTTGATTTAAAAACCAAATAAAAAAAACTGAAAAAAGAACGAGTCTTCCACGGAATGCCCGCGAGAGTCACGGATGACTTTTGCGGCAGTTTGTAAGTCACCTATTATTACTAACTTTATCATGACCATTTTCGCTAAAAAGGACACGGAAGTTGTGTCGAACAATGTTGGTCGGTAATGGGAAACTGGGAACCGTTTCGAACAGTGTTTTGTTTGTGAAACGGAAACAAATCCGAAAAGAAAACAAACCAAAACTGTGACGAAAATTGTGCTAAGACAGCTGTCACAGGGCCGGAATGTCGGAAAGTAAACTTGCTTGAGCTGTGCGCATATTGATGAGAACGAAAAGAAAAAGGTCCAAAAAGGGGGACAAGCGGGACGTTATTGGAGCTTGGAGAATATTATTTTCTAAAGGTTATTGTTTACCTGGTACTATTTTCCCAAGCTAATGAACCATTCAGTATACCCATTCATTCTTACCGTGGGGCACTGTACCGTACTTTGGATACTCCTGATAGCGAGAAGCAATGTCGGTAAATTTCCATCAAAATTCTACCTGCCTATTGCCGAGCAGGGTTTTTCACAAAAACACATTACCTTTACCAAGCAGATTTCTTGTTGAATGTGCTCAACCCGGGCTCACAGAAATCTGGAGCTAATTTGATAAATGTTCAAACGAAAATGGCTTCAAAGGTGCTAAAAATACTGTCACAAAGGTAAGGAAACGACAACGCTTGGCAATGTGCCCCAATTCGGGGCTGGAAGGATGAGTAATCTTATTATAGAAATTAATGTGATAATTTTAATGAAATAATTTACCTCAGCCGGCACCATCTGGAATCTGGCGTGCTGAAGGAAGACTTTTTCGGCCCCTCCATTTGCAGCACATTTGCGTCATTTTGCCGCAGAGACAAGGAAAACTTCGTCCATGTGCACATGAGTACTCTCGAAAGACCTTGGTCTTTGTTTGAGCAGCAATATGTATCTGGACCTGACTTTGGCCTGTGTTTCTTATCCTTGGCGGTGATTAACGGACCGGCCATATTTACACGAGGTCATCAATTTCGGTCTGCCGTCTTGGTGGTGGGCAATCCAGAATGCAGTGGTTGAATTTTCTCCGGGACACCAAGGCACGTGAATGTGCTGTTTGCCCAGGCTCTTAGACGCAATAAACACTGATAAGTAGAGATCGCGTTGGATATCAATTTTCTCGCATTTTCAGTCCCCCGACCATTCCTTCCGCACATTCTCGTGGTCATGGGCATATGTGGAACGCCGAAGGAAAACGCTACACGACAGCACTAGAACGTAACCGAACCTTCCGCAACATTTTGGGCACTTTTGTCATTGGAGAGGACTCGTTGTTTTTTTTTTTTGCATTCCATGTTTTCCCACATTATACTTCACGCGAGTAGCACACACAATGTTTGCGGGAACGTATCGCATTGCCGAGATGAGATTTGCGAACTACACTGGCACGGAATAGGCGAACGAACGAGCTGCGCGTAGTAAATTCAGTTGATGATGGTTTATGGTACATACGATGCCGGAAATCCTGCGTACACAAAGAGCCGATTTTTATAGAGCGGCGAGCATCGGGCAAGACACCGATGGAGCATCTTAAAGGATGGGAAGGGATGTTGGAATGGAGAGGAGTGACAGACCTGCCGCCGGAAGCTTATCTTTTCCCATTGGTTGACTCGTTGGTAATGGAATGGAACGTGTCTGCAGGCAAGGCAAACAGTGTCATCCTGTATTCATCTCGCAAAGTGCCCGATAACCATGGTAACGCATTTTACACAGACAACGCGTTCCATACGGTTCGCTAAAAGGCGGTTTCTTACGTTTACTGCTCTTAAGAGAAAAGCAAAAAAAAGAAGCATATTTATTGGAGCGAGAATGTGTTTGTCTCCAAATAGATGATGTTCAAAATTGCATCTTCTTCTAAGACGTTTTATTCTCAAGCGCTAGGGGACTACGAGAGACCAGTTTGTTGAATCATTGCCTTCTGTCATCGTCATGCAACAACACGTGCTCCACGTTCTACGATCAAAGTTAGTGGTGTGTCGATGATGTTTGAAGGTTTTTTCTACTGTATACTAGGTAAAAATGTGAAAATACATCGTCATTCGTTCTTTTCGCATTCAATCGTTTCACTTAAACTGTAAGTCCTCATGCTGCACTCTCATGCTCTATTCAAGCATTACGAAGTGTCCTGTGCAAGAAGATAGTATTTACTCCTTTGCCGAGAATGTCAATTACATTGCAAGCATGAGAATCCGGCAGAAATTGAGCGTGTCGTTGTAGTTGGAGAGGAATTCCAACTACAATTGCCATTCCTCGAACAGGCTGCTATTCGGCGCCAAGGTGTTCCACAGGAGGGATTACAGCCCAGTCCCGTTCAGGTATCAACATATCGGTTCGCAAAATGTCACTACAGCTATAAAAGTTCCACAACGACAGTTGTCGAGTGTTGTGGAGCAGGAAAAGTTTTCCAATAATATGCTCATCAAAACTTCCCGCTACACCGCTGTCGCACTCTTATGAAAAAAGGTATAGATTCGTATTTATTTATTGTTCTCCACTGGTCCGAGAGCATGCAGGGAAAGTGGGTAGTGGAAATCATTGTCCCTGTCCATACGAGAGCAACACTTTATATTGGCCATTCTTTTATTTGGCTCACCATCAAACGCAAGACAAGTTTGGCGTCCAGTTGTCCCCTAGCTTTGCTACACGAACACTCACACATCTTCGAGGGATAGTAAAATACGAGCATGAACCCTTTTCATAAATGGTGATGGCGCCTGGTTGGTTATCAAAGGATGCGTATTCCGTGCGGTGTGTGGTGTGGTAAAAAGATGGGGCGATTGTGTCACAGTATGGAGCCATTGGCTCCAGAGAGAGGACGAGAGGAATGAAACGATCCGAGATAAGCTGCGTTACTGAGCTCGGCCTGATAAAACCATCATCATGAACCATGAACAAAGTAAAGCAGCAGGACTGCCGGTTGGCACATATTAGAGAATATATTTAGACATTAAATCTTTGCATTTCCCAATGCAGATACGCATATTTCTTATTTCTTCAGACATAATTTTTCAGACATAACGATTGGTTTAGCAACAGACATAATTTTACTAGTAATGGTGGTTTCTCGAACGATGTATCTTTATGCTAAAATGATTTTAGATTAAATCGTTACAGTTGTATACTGCAGTAAAATGCACATGAACTATGTATTAAATTTATAGTTAACACGTTGAAACGTATAGAATTATATGATTATTGTATTTTTGAATCGATGAAAACTTAGCATATACCAACGTCACTATTTACATCGTACTGGACACTAGATTGACTTCCTGTAGCTACTACAACATGGGGAGAAACCACGCATGATATCCCCACGCACGAGAAATAAGTCGGGGGCCATACAGACATTTATGTTACGTTGTCCTGTCAGCCACTTAGTCAACACTTGGCATGAAGAAGACTCCCATGGTGACATTCTGCATGTACACTATAATTGCTTGTGTACGATGGATATGTGGCGTTTTGAAAAAACGAGAGAAAAAAATCATCTCAGTTAGTTTTCCACGGCTGATGTTGAAACTATATACCTAGAGCATTATGACTGACGCAGTGGACGTGTTTTTAATCAAAGAAGGATCAGATATATTCAAATTGGTTTTGGAGCAATGTGGTTTGAATGAAAGAAAAGCTCTTCAAACATTTCCATTTGAGTAGCTTTTCCTGCTTCATTGTTAGTGCAAGTGGTATGGAAAACCTTTCTTCTATATCGCTCACATTGGGACAAGTAATGTTCGATAAGATACAACTTATGCATAGTGGTTGGTTGTATCCCAAAAGAGCATGAAGTTGAACCATCGTGTCACGAGGAAAAAGCTTGGACTGTTCCATTATCGATAATATTGCAAAATTTCAAACGATGAGCATAGCCATCTTAATACACCATCACACATAACGGCTTTTCCAAATGGTCATTTGACTGTCGGTGCAAAGGGTTTCAAGCGACAAAACCAAGAGTTCGACTATAGTCAACCAAACCGACAACGAAAAGAGCATGAGTTTTTGCTCGATCAAATTGTCGCGCTTGATGTCTCCCGACGGGAGGAAGGCGTGCTGCTCGTTTGCTGCTATTCTCGTTTCGGGTGATAACGAGCGTAGAAAACGTCACCGTGTTGAGCCTGTAAGAAAGTTGTTGGACTGTTTGGGACTGGTGGTTAGGATACTTCATTAGCGTAACCGGTAGCAGGTCTTTGCCTTTGGGAGCCCTTCCTTGATCCCTAATAACCGTTTTTCCGTCAGTTCTCGCTCTTGTGTCGCCCTCAACACGATCTCCTTTATGCGTTGCGGTAATATGAATAATTCATGGTGCAAAGGATAAGATTGCTGGTGCAAAGTAGCGTTGCTGGTGATGGTGGAGGCAGTAGTGGTTTTACTTTCTGCTGCTCAATTTTGCTGTGGCACACAGAACCACGGTCCTCATAGGGTCCTCGACCTTGGCGAAAGTCTTCCCCATGCTCAAAGAACTTCTTCAACTAGCACTTCGATCGATTTGAAGTTGATGTGAAATCCTCCCAAGAGCCCTGCCTTTTCTACGACAAGGACTTCTCGGCAAGAGTGGTTGAGGGATTTACCATTGGCTTGGAAAGAATGTGAAACAGTTAGATATGTTTCTTCTTCTGGCAAGAAGATGCTTTTACTAAAACTGCCCGAAGGACAATTTTGAGCAGTTTTTCTTCCAAAATGTTCTCACCCTTAATAGAAAGAAGTTTTTCTATATATTAACAATACATATTCATTTTTAACGTCGAATATATACGCTTCTTTCTAGTTATGGATATTCATGCAAAAAAAAAACGATACAAAGGAAAATGTAAGCTAGACATTTTTTTTGCATTTTGTCCATTTCTGAAACTGTGTTGGTCCGACATTCGTTAACGTCGGATGCATTTGCCCCCTTCATATGCATCGTTGAGCCGTTTTCCACACATTGAACTGAGTTTTTGAATGGTTGCAATGAGCATTGCCTTTTACATTTGCATATTTTGTCAGTTTTCCGTGTTCGTCCAGTACATTTTCTTTTTTTTTTTTAACAAAAAATAATCGTTTCAGTTTCCAGTGAGTCAGCTGTTGTTCAACCAAGGACAAATTTAGTCATGAATATTTTAAAGCTTCTAACAAGATCATTTATCCATCCAAGTAAAATTCGTACAGATAATTCTGTTTAGTTTTTTCGATGCGTTGCCATAAGATATCGCTAAAAATTAATAATGTTTCATTTATGATGGTATAAGCTTGAAAACCGTTGATCTCTAACACGTGAATGTCAGTTGAAACGCTGTGCAGTGCAAAAATATGAATTCATACTTGACATTTCTTCGAATTTCGCCGTCTTCCTTCACCACACTCGTTTGCCGTTGAAGGTTTTCCGAGACGACAGTAGGTCCGGGTGGTTGGCTTGTGAATTACCTCGGGTCGGAAGCAATAACGGCTGAGTAAAATTAGCTCCCCGGAGCCCGGAGTCATAAAATATCAATCACATTTTCGTTGATGGAAACCAAGCGCCGTTTGCTGAGATGCGTCTTATCGTTTCATGCTTTGTGAAACGAAACCCAGAACCACTTTTAATCAATTTGTCGTAGTAATTGGTTTAGTGAAAGCATTCAGTTTCTTTCAGTCCTATGTTCTCCGATTGATTTCCTAGCTTTTCATTTGTGTCGTAAGAGCTCGTTCCACACTTACACATACACACCCACTAATCACTCAGCATTAAGTGTAGCGCCACACTTATGGACGAAATAGCAATCGATAGCAGAGCATTGGGAATTTTCCGACCATTTACTACCACCAACATCTGTACCACACTTTCACTCCAGCAGAGCCTGACAGGAGTATGTAAAATAGACCTTTTTTCATCCTGCTAAAGCTGTTTAATAAGCTATGCATGATATGGGTTGGATTTTTGCAAGCAACCAAGGGATAGTTCAAAGCGGCCTATAAGTGACGACATTATGCTTTGAAATTGAAAATATTGCATCTACTATACACGAGTTGAGTGTGATAGTCAACCAAGTGCTAGTGATGATGATGATACTACAAGCTTGATTTTCCTATGGCTTTACCTTCGCTTCGTTGTTTAAAAGCGTTATTTTTTATGCTTGTGCATCCTTTTTCCTCCTATCCGGCTTGATTTCATTTACACTCACCGGACAACACTCGAGTTGAAAAAAAAACGATCTTCAAACGACTCAGACTCTTAGATGGAGTGGTTGAAGAGCGCTCCCTAACAAAACGCTCGGGAATTGGATGGACGAGATGAAAGCAAATTGTAAACCGAGGGAGTCAAGTGTACTCACCTGCTCTGCCTCTGCAATACATAAGCCAGCGTGCAAGGTGTTCGTGTGGATTGGAAGCAATTCACCGGTAAGGCACCAAGTCAGAAATAACAAGCACATTTTCCTACCCGCAATCGGTAGGTAACTCGTACAGTAGGGGTCGAAAAATAATATCATGACGGTGATTGGTTTGTTTTACGATGCTTCTTCATTGCAAATTGAAGCGGCCATGATGCGTCTGGCACTTTAGAATCCTAAGTTTTACACTAGTTTCGTACGATATTTAAAACAAGATCGTATCAAAGCACCAAAATCTAACTCGAGGACATTTTAGCTGCGCTCCACTGTAATGGGCAATGACCGTAAGGATGAGAATACCGTGCACAGGCTGACTCTCACTGAATCGAGCCGGGCATAAATCTCGCCCAAAATTGTAAAACCATAAATTGGATGATTCCATAGCAACAAAATCAAAGCACCAAAACACCGCGCCTTCTGGATCACAGGTATCCGTTTTGAAGTTAGTGATGCTTGGTTGAGATTATGCTGAATGACCTAGAACAAAGCCAAGGCATGTGACTTTCTTGGTAAAAGGCTTTTTGGTTGTTCTAGAAACGATTACACGGTGGTAGAACGGTAATCGCATAGTTAATCGTTCCGTTTGAAATGGGACGCCTGATGGCACATCCTATCATCCGACTGAACAGAAACGCATAACCGCTTGACACCAATCACTTCCAGTAAACTAGTAAACTAGTTTGGTACTGTAGCCGTGTTGAGCACATCAACTTGCAACAAAATCAAGACATCATGAAGGTTAAGCATTTTCGGAACCTTTGAAAAAAAAACAACAAACAAACAGTTACATTGCTCATAAACCGACCCTACTTTTCTATCCGACTGTCGATTGGATTTGCTCTAGCGGGTTGTGATTCTCACCCCCGAGTCGGTTTCCCCTACACACAGTCACGTACAAAAGTGGGGCGAAACTTAATTACACTCATTGCATTAAATACGTTTCACAAGTGTTGGTCGTAGTGACTGAAATGGGATTTCAATCTGTCCGCTTACAAGCACTTAACTAACGAGAATGTTGAATGCTTGGTCCAATGAACGTGTGGTTTCCCAGCAACTGCAATCTCAGAATTACGGGAACACTTGATTCATACGATACTGTTGGAAATGCAGTGTCCTCTTGAAAATTATCGGCCATGGGCGGCTCCATTGCTCAATGATTCCTTGTCCTACACTAAGGGCGTTTAGTTTGAGACATTGCATTGGTGAATAGGTTCTTACATGAGATGGAGCGTGGGTTTTTTTGCAATGTGAAAATTTATTTCTACAACATGACAGTATGATTTCCATTCGATAAAATGTGTTTAATTCGTGTTGAAATAAATCAATTTGAGTTTTTGTTCTTAGTTTGATGTGGAATAAAGCACTACTTAAAACCTAAAGGAACAAGATTTTCCTGTTTGCTCGATTCTCTTTTTCGTTTCGGTAATTTATAAATAAAATTCTTCAGTGGTAATAAATTACACATAACTTTTTCTTATAAAACTGGTGTTTTGATTTGTGATAATGGGTGTATAATCTTCTTGTAATGAAAGCGTTGATTATACAATATATTTCTTAATTACACGAAAAGACAAATCATCAAACATTTACCAAACATCAGCCATCAATTTTACGCTATCCAACTGTATGTAGCATTATGTTTACGATGTGACAAACAGCAAAACCCTTTATTACTGCCCATTAACAATGATCGTTATCGTTTCACCTGCGTCTGTGCGAACCGTTCCGGATCTTCTTGGGATTATTGACATTATCATTCTATTCTTTGTCGTTTTACTGGGACATTATGACTTTCGCGTATCCTTCTCAGCTCCACAGCTACACAATGCGTGCGGAAAAGAGGTTAGATGGTTCGCACGACACTGAATTTCCCCTTCCTGGCAGCTGTCTACAATCTATTTACTTTCACAAGCAAATGTTTGTTAATTGCCGTGTGTGTGTGTGTGTGTGTGTGTGTGATTGTATGTGGTCGCGTTTCTTCTGGTCTAATAAAACCTTCAGTAATCATCTCATCGTGCGGTGGGAAAACCGCAAAAGCGTCTCCATTTTCGTTGGTTACACGCTGATCCTTCGGATTGTTGGTTCACGTGTCTGTCCCATCGCTCCCAACGTTGGGGCGGCCATATGGATGTTAAGCCATCGCAAATCGGAAGATAATCCTTGCTCGTGGGAGTATGCCTAAGCTGTGGGCTGAATGCGTGCCCAAACGGAGCGCTGCCATCTGCCCGTGTTTGCGAATCACGAACGGTTGAAAGTTGTCACTTTTATTACACGTTCGTCAGCCTAAAGTGGGCGAACACCAGAATGATCAGGACTGCCGGTGGAAGGCAAATGGCTCACCTTATGTGCACTACTCATCAAAAGGGCATTATTGGCATTAGATTGCTCTGGAAGGATGGCGCATTTAATTAAATCTCACGGGACTTCCCCTGTTCGGTATGCAACTATGTCGTTGGTCACGGGAAGCATGACACACGGTACGTGTAAGGTTTTATTGACATGGAGCTTTTGGTAGATTGAGGAACCAGGGAAAGGGGAGCTGGCGTATTTATCGCTATAACACAGCCTTTTCATTTGAAATCGATACCATTTCTCGCTGATTTAGTTGATTGATAGAAAATGGGGGACTAGGGAAATGGTCGAAAAACATTAAATCCTATTTTCTCTGACCAATGAAATCAAATCGCTCCATTATGTGTGTAATGCAATCATGTTTAGTAATTGAAATCAACTCGGTTCACTTGAAATATTATATGAGCTTAAAATAGCTACACTGCGTAATAATTCCTTTAAATCTTAGCACCCAACGTATTTTAGCGTATAAAAGACTCTGGTTCTTTTGGCCCGATTTTAGTATTAAGCCCGTTAAAATATCCAGTAATATCAATATGCACGGTGCAACAGACAGGTTTTTTTTACCGCAAGCAGTGCAGAGAACATTTGAAAACTTACAGTTTTTTTCTTCCATTTTTCCAATAATACAGGAGAATAGACGGTGGACTTTACACAATTGGAAATACAGTAGAGGGGTTTTTAATGAACAAACATAAAATTCCATCGACCTTTTTTTGCATGTACAGGTTTGCCCGAGATACGCGGTTTTGCGGACCGCGGCTAGCCCGCGTATCTCGAATTTGCGCGTCGAGTAAGCCGAGTTTTTGTTTATTTTTT
Organism: Anopheles christyi; assembly: GCA_000349165.1. NCBI lineage: Eukaryota > Metazoa > Arthropoda > Insecta > Diptera > Culicidae > Anopheles > Anopheles christyi. The sequence goes on along the minus strand of KB696943.1, from coordinate 27 downwards.
TAAGCAAAAATACCCATGAAATATGAA